>PVHX01016936.1:0-41681 GCA_004024805.1 Geosciurus inauris | reverse complement strand
AGGGTGCTCAATAAAAGGAAATAAAATAGCATTTCATTCTTTTTTATACCCCCATGAAACCTAGGCATTTGGGCAATAGTAGCTGCATAGTAACTGGAATTAAAGTAAACAAGACCCTTATTATGGTTTAGAAATGAGATGTCTCCCCATAGCTCCTGTGTTAGTGTAGAAATATTCACAAGTAAAATGACTAGATTATGAGAGCAGTAACCTAATCAGTCCATCCTAGTTTGAATAGATTGAGTAGGTGGTAACTATAAGCAGATAGAGCATGGCTGGATAAGGTGGGTCAACCCTGGAAGGGTTGGTTGTTCTTTCCTGTGCCCTACCCTACCCTACTTTCTGATCCCTCAATGAGCTGAGCAGCTTTCCTCAACTTGGTCCTTTGGTCACAACACTCTGCCTCACCTTAGGCCCAGAGCGATGGACTAAACCAGCCACGGGCTGAACCTCTGAACTTATGAGCCAAAATCAACTTCTCCTCCAGGTTGTTCTTATTGAGTATTTTGGTCACACCAATGCAAAGCTAACTAACATAACCTTGAATCCCCAAATCAACCTTTCTGCTAAACAAAATCCTCCAGACTAATGACCTTCAGGAAGTAGACAGAAAATTACCATATGTTCCATTGTCTTGGACCCCAGCCCTTCCTCCAGGGCTGATGGCCAACTTGGAAATGAAAAGACAGCAGGGACCCAAATTAAAGATCATTAGAAAAGAAGCTACTCATTCAGAACAGTTAGAGAATCCTGAATATTTGGGAAAGTGAGAATGTTTCTTCTCTATGCAGAAAACAGAACAAAGGTTTCCTAAAAGTTTTTTCTCCCTCACATAATTATGCTTTAAATTGTTAATAGCTATAATTATGGAAGATGGCATTGTTGTGCTTGTAATTTTTCCTATTCCCCTTGGTATTTATTGATGATAAATGGCTTTATTAAAAAATAATGATAATTACCTTGTTTGGTTATATATCAATATAGTTTCAGTTTTTCTTTATTACCACTTATAGAATTTTTCAGATTGCCAACATTTAATTCTTTTATTAGTTCATATTCTCTTGATAAAACTAGGAGTAGAATTAACAATTTCATCCCTTCTTTTTCTGATCCCTCCAATCTCATCCTGTCAAAAAAAAAATCTAGAATAATTTTCTCATGTAGGTATAGGAGGTTATGATTTTTACTACTACATAATTCTAACAATTAGCAGCAGACCTCAAACTTATCCTCTAAGGGTCAAGGTGTCATCAAATTGTGAAAAGTGGGAGACTCTGTGCCCACACTACAACTCAGAGTCAGCACCCGTAGCTCAAAATGAACTCCTTTTGTTGAAACCAAGGCTTGAAGGCTACTTAATTAACTATAAGAGGATCATATAGGCAAACAGCTCTTGGGTAGCTCCATGCCCAGACAAACTCCTCTGGGACCTACTCTGAGTCCCCTCTAGAGTTTCTCCACCTGGGAAATACTAAGACTACACATCACTTTGTTTATGGTCCCCCACCGGAAATGGCCCACTTCACATTTTCAGCAAAACACAAACACAGTCAAATCAAATGTAAGTTGTCCATGATTCTTTGTAAACAGTGCATTTGGCAGCATTCTTTATAAGAAAATGAAGTCTGAGCCTTTAGCACCAGCAAGGGGAACAGTACACACCTGTGTGGTCCTTGATGTTTAAGTCAGACAGTTTGGAGGAAGAGGAGCACAAGGAAAAGAACATCATATTGGAAGTGAGACCAAACCTGTCCAACCTAGGGCCATGCTCTTAGCCTCCTTGAATCCCCACTCCTTTCTGAAAAAAATATTTTAGCAATATCAGCAGCCCAGGATTGTTGCAAGCATAGCCTGGCACATACTTATTGTTTAATATGTATTAGCTTATTTTCTTTACTTCCAGGCCAGTGGTTCTCAAATTGGGGGTGACTGTCACTTCCTCCCAGAAATTTAGTGATGTCTAGAGAACTTTTTTTTTTTTTTTTGGTAATCACAAGATGGAGAGGGCCATTCTACTGGCACCTACTGGGTAGAATTCAAGGATGCTGCCAAACATTCCACAATGCACAGGATGTGGTGCACAGGATGGCACCACAACAAACAACTACACGGACCAAATGTCAACAGTGCAAAGACTGAGAAATCTTATTCTAGACCTAGTGTGAAATAATCTTTTCATTATGGTTGCTTTGTCTTCATAGTTTCTGTCTATTCAATGAAAGAAGCAAAGATTTACTGAGAATCTACCATGCCATAACTCTGGGATAGGCACATACTTAACCACCTCATGTATTTGGTTGCCAGCCATCATTTTCCCAAAGTAATTACTATCCTCAAATACTGTCCACCCCTATGAATATCAAGCTGTGGCTTCTCTTTTCTTCTTGATGCTATTCTCAGAGGCCATGAAGTCAGACATGCTGTGTGTCAGAGCAAAGACCTGTATTAATCAACAATTCCAAATATAGCGACAGCAGTTTGAAAATCAAAGAATGGGCCTTGGGGACATCAATATTTGCATGTTCATAATAAATACTTAACTACACATCTGTGCAATGTTCAATATAGTTGGGAGAGAAAAAGAACATTTATGTTGATTTTTGTCAAGTTGTACAACCAAAGCATCTGATATGCTAAAGAAATATAACTGAAGAGTCATAAAGTTGATTTTAAATACATTTGTAACGTGTGTTTAAGAAATGGAGACATACTTGATTTACTCTTGGGTTTTCCTAACCCTCAATTAGCTTATACACCTGCCCCTAGGGTGGCAGTAGTATTATTGTTGTTGTTGTTGTTATCATTATTATTTTCCAGTCTATGAATTAGACATCCATTGCTTTCCTATGTGATGTCTACAAGGCATACTGACCCTATATTTAATGTTCAAGGCTCACCTTCATGTTTCCTTCTTCTCTATATAGAGACATATGTATAGGTATGTGAAAGTATGTTTGTGTGTATGTGTGTATACACACACACAGACACCCCTCTCAATGAGCAGAAGCCTCTGCTTACCATTTATTGTGGGTTCTGCTGCAAGTGCAGTCACAATCTCATCTTGTTGTCATAGAGCCCCTACAGAAGCAGATGATATCCCCCTTCCCATTATACATGGAAAAAATACGGAGACGGGTTAAGTAATGTGGCCAAAGTCACACTGCCACAAGGTGTCAGAATGAGTGCTCACACCCAGTGTGTCTGGTTCCAAAATCTGTGCTCATGATCACCACTATTCTAGAAGGAAACATACAAGATATCTGATGAGCACTCTTGGTAGAGAGTCAAGCCGTGAGCACACCCTTTGGTCCAGAAAATTCACTCTGGAGAAGATATCACTGACAAACACTAGTTCATGTGCAAAAACACACGTAAAACTGAGCTGCTGCACAGTTTGAAATGGAGTCAAGAAGGAAACACCTAACAGGGAAAGTAGATCTTTTCTATGGAGTACAACCTGGGGAGAATGTGACAGAGTACTTAGCGTAGCCATTGATTATCCATTCCTCCCTCTTCCTTAATAACAGAACTCTGATTCTACCCTGGGTGGCAATGCACCCAGATGGAAGGTTACATTCCCTAACCTGCGCTGCTGCCAGGGACAGGTGTGTGCTGGTAAATGGTGAACAGTCAGCTCCCTCTGACACTAATTTCTGTGGTATAAATTCTCTCATGGTGGCCAACTGAAGCTACCAAGTTGAGGTCAACTGACTTGGAAATACTTCAAAGGATGTGATGATTGGCTTTTGCAATATAAAACTAGCTGGCTTCAGCACATGACTGACTGGCTGGAGCTGAGCAATAGGACATAAGCACATGTGTCCCTCCTTAAAAATGGGACAGATAAAGAGCATGTACTTTTTCCATTTCTGCTTCTTCCTCCTTCCTGATTGGAATGTGGATAATATGAATGGAATTCCATGGTTACCTCAAGCCATGAAAACAACTTAGAAATTGAAAGCCACAGCTAATAATGGTGGTGTAGAAAGACAGAGGCACAGAAAGCCAAAAGAAGCTTTATATACGTTGACCTCCTAAAGCTAACCAAGAACCTTGGCCTGCTGCCTATTGCCTGTGGGCTCCACAACAGTTTTTTTTTTCCTTTACAAAACTAAATTTTCATTTTAAATCACTACTATTTTTGTTTTCTATCATATTCTACCTAACACGGAGACTTTCAAACCTTGCTATCACATCTCTGGTACTCATATCTTTTATAATAAAATTTTTTATTATGAGTTAATTTGCAACTAAAAGTAAATCAAAAAAATGTTTTAAAGAGTCAAGTATCTAGGCCCTTGGTAAGTATTTCCAGGTTGCCCATTCTGACCACAGTATGTGCACATGGTGGGGGCAATGGTGGGGAGACCAAGGGAAATCATAGGCCTGGACACAAATCCAATAATGTGGGCACATCCTGAAAATGAAAGGTACAGATGGAATCCAACGAAGTCCACCAATTGTCAAAAATATCTTGGGCCAAATAAGATTGAAAGGCCTTGCAGGTAATGGGGAAAAGCACAGTATGTACTGCCAGGCTGGTGAATCCAACTCCAAAAAATGCTCAGGAAGCATAACAATAGGGAGTGAAGACAGCAAGACACCACACTTTAGGTATTAGGAAGAATGTGTTTCAGCAAACAATCAGTGGTAAACAAACATATTCCCAACGAACAGTAAAAGTAAGAAAGAGAAGTAGACTGTGGATGAGGAAAGGATAATACTGAGCACTCATGGGTTATCATGTTGGAAAGCAAAAGTGAAAATTGCTCATTTGTTCATTCATAAATTCACCAACAAATATTGGATGGATACCAATCAGTTTCTAGGACCTCAACTAACAAACTACTGACTCCTGAACAAAAGGGAGCCCCTGGAAGGAAAGTATTAGACAACTCCTACTCATTGGAACTGATAAAAATCCATGTTTCTCAAACTGCCCAATATGGGGAAATGCCTAGATTTTTCTAGGCTTCATCTGCATATAACTGGGGTGGGGGGAGTAATAACTGACTTAGGAATGATGAGACCATCCTTTGGGATAAGACATCTTTCCTGTAGCATTTTACACACAGTGAAGTTGAGTCCACTTTGGACTCCTGAGTGTTCCAACTCTCACGACATCAATGGTGCCTTGAACACAATGTGTGCCCAATAAATATTTGTTTGTGGATCTTGCTTACTGTCTGCAAAGGCCCATGTAATGCTGGGCTAGGGTTGGTCAGTTGTCTAAGGTACCAGACAACAACTTAAGGAGGCTAAGTCCATGACATGAGTCCTCTGAGAGGTGGTGGCAGATTTTTTTACAATGCTTGATGAAATTGAGGACAGGGGTCAAAGATGCTTACAGCAAGAAGCATGTAATAGGTATTGGTATTTAAAACAGAAAGTGACTCTGGTTTTAAGTAAATGTTTCATATCCAATAAAGAAGGCTAAGTATCTATCATTCTGATAGATTGCTATAAATGAAACATTAGAGAGGCTCTTAAACACCTTGTTTTAGATCTTCATTACCTGAAATTAATCTTGAGCAGAATATCACACCCAATATGGCTGAACTCCATTAAGTAACCAGTTAGATAACACAGGCTAAGCTCTGTCTATTAACAGCAGAATCAAGAAGGAACTCAATGGTACAATATCACTTCTGCAGCCCAAAAGCACTTTAAGCCAGAGCAGCAGAGAATGCTTTCTAGAAATTTTCAAACGTAGCTATCAAGCCCCTGCAGGAGACAAGGGCAGTCTCATGGTCTCTCCCAAACAGCAGCATAGGGGCCATGCTTAGTGTTTAACATAGCGTTACCAATAAGGGGAGACTGGTGAGATCTCAACTCTCCAGTACTGCCTCACCTGAGAATGGGGAGAATTTTGCTAATTCCAGATCCCTTTAAGGACCTCCACAAAATCATTAGTGTTGGTAAAAATGTCTCTGGAAATATCCTGTGGCAACTTCTATCAATACACAGAAGGAAACCAAAAGCTCAGGATGGAATAAATTCAGAGTACAGAGAAGAAAGGCGACACAAAGCCCAAATACAACTAATACACTGGGCCAAAAACACTCAGTGCAAAACAAACAAACACTCAGTGCAAATTTCCATTTTGAGGTTTGGATATGAAGTGTCCCCCAAAAGCTCATGTGTGAGACAATGCAGGAATGTTCAGAGATGAAGCTGTTAGATTATGGAGCGTAACCTAATCAGTGAATTAATCTATTGATATGGATTAACTGGGTGGTAACTGTAGAGAGTTAGGGCATGGCTAGAGGAGAAAGGTCACTGTGGCCTGCCTTTAGGGTATATGTTTTGTCCCTGGTGAGCAGAGGTCTCTCTCTTCTTCCTGTTACAATGTCCTGAGCTGCTTTTCTCCTCCATGCCCTTCCACTATGATGTTCTTCTGCCTCACCTTGGACCCAGAGCTATGCAGTCAGCTGCCCATGGACTGAACTCTGAAACTGTGAGCCATGAGCCAAATAAACTTTTCCTCCTTGAAATTGTTCTTGTCAGGCATTTTGGTCACAGGGACTAAAGAGCTGACTAAAACACTCCAAGAATGACAATAACTGAAACCCCCAAGAAACAGAGGTACTCATCCCACAATATTGATTTGCACAAGTGCTTGCAACATACATGTCCAGAGATTTTTGCACAACCATGCCACGTGCCCACAAGCAAGAGATCGGTGTGGGCTTCATCATTTCAGGAGTACTTGGAGAATCTAGCCAAGCAGACACTGTTCCTTCAACCTTTGCCTTTAACCCAACAAGAAAAAACTATTTGCCAGACAACACTATGAAACCTACTTTGCAATGGGTTATTTAATTAAGAAAAACTTTTAGTGAAGTCAGTAAAAATATAAAGCTCCTCTGTATGAGCTTTGTCCCCAAGACCATCTCACTCCTATAGCAAGCAGAGTGGAGCTGGGAATTAACAGCAGTGACTGTCTAGCTACAGTATGGAGGTTTTAGAAACTCTGGCTCCAAATTCCTCCAGCAGGGAAGTTTCTCCAAAAATGAAAACAACATTTCTCTCTAGTATATCGTTATCATGCACCACTGTATCTAAACATGCTTCTTCCTTTGACACATCTGGCCCACTTGAATGTCAGCATTATTTACCTTTCTTAATCCACCAATTATTCCTAGTAATCATAGTTAACATATATATACAAAGTACTCTTTACCGTGTTTTGGTTTTTCGATATTAACTCCATCATCCTAACAACACTGTAAGGTAAGTACTATTGCTACCCCCACTAAAAAAGTAAGGTAAAGGAGGCTCAGGAAGGCAATTAACTATGCTGCCTGCAGTCACATAGCAATTAAAGGGAACTCTTGAGATCTGTACTTAGCAATTTGGCTCCACCAGTCCTGCTTTTCATCCCAACACTGTCCTGTATAGGCTTTATGTGTTTATTCCCCAGGTGAACAAGATGAGCCCACACACATAATCTAGAGAGTAATGTTAAGAAAAACTGAGTGTCCTTGGACACATTTCTCCCTAGTTCCTTTCATCTCATTCCCTATTCCCAGTATTTAGCAATTAGATATTTCTTCTGCCTTCTCAAAATATGCTTTTGATATAAAAATGGCCATAAGATATCCCAACATACACAGGAGTGATCTAAAACAGGCAATTTGTTTACTTTGGCCCCACGGCATGTTCTTGAAATTAACATCTTAACCGGTGTTCTAGGTATTGGGTGTTTTGCTTGACTAAAAGAAATTGAGGAAATTAACATTTATGCATTTGCTGGCCATGTGCCAGGTGATGTACTCTAAGCTTTTGCCTTGATTCTTCTCTTTAATTACAGAGACAAACCCATTAAAGGTAATTCATGGAATCCCATTTTTAGAGAAAAGAAACAAACTCAAAAAGGTCCATATTCACATCCTGGTCAAGGAGGTTCCCCTACAAATGATGGCATGTAGATTTACACCAAAACCTGACCTGAAGCTGAGGCTGTTTCTACAGCAGCACAGTGTGCTGGGTAACAGATATCCTATCCTTTAAAACCAGAAACTATTCTTACGTTTTTTGGTTTTTGTTGTTTGGTTTTTTTCCTCCCTCTGAGTCTTTACAGATTTACTGGTTGTTAAATGCTACTGACTCTAGCTAATTCCCAAATTAACTAGATTCCTTTCAGAGCTTGTAAAATGTGCTACACACTCAACTTCTAAATTTAGCATGCAAGATGATGACCACAGCCACAAGAATGGAGCAACTTTCTTGTTAGAACAATGCACGCCCAAAAGCCTCCCTTTAATTTCTACCTTCTTTTATGAGGACTGTGTGAGCGAGGACACACCTAGGATACTGCATATTAATTTCAACACAGCTAATACCCAAAATGTCCCACCAATTTACTCTTCACTGACAATGTTAAAAGAAAATGATTTATGCAGATCAATCATCTCGCTCATCAAGTCCTACCCTGACAGCCAGCCTTCATCATCGCTATTTAAAAGGCACTGCTGACAGAAAAGACCGACTCTTTGATTAAGGGCCCTGTCTGGCTAACCTTTTATTTGAAGAATGATTGCCGCTGAGTGACAAATACTTTTCCATTCATTTCAAGGCAAAGATATTGACATTCAAATTCTTGATGGCTACACTGAGCAGATGCCACTGTTGGCAAGAGGCATGAGAGCAGCAGCAGGTACGCATGGCTCTGGGGCAAGGGGAGAAAGAATAAAACAGAAAGCACGCACACAGCGCGGGCTAAAGGTCCTCAACAAGTGAGCTCCACGGGTCTCAGCCAGATCCTCTTTCCTCACGGTTATCAAAGAAGAGCTGTGCAGTTTCACCCCAGCCTTCTTCTTAAAAGTGCCCTTGCTTTACCTTGTCCCTACTGGGAACTGCACAGGCAGTGTGGGACTACAAGAAAAAGAGCCCAGGAAACATAAGTTCTCAACCCTAGGGACATCTTCTCCATCCTGAATCGTACCTCCCAGCAGACCTCAGGCACAAAGGACTGGCCAGGACCTTAGGAGACTACATATAAATAGAAGAAGCTCCTGAAAACTCACTCTTTTAAAGGAAGTAAGGAAAAAAGAGAAGGAAGAGTTTATCACCATTTGCTAAGAAGAAAGAAAAGAAACAAAAAAAACAATCAGGCAGAGATTGACAGAAACAGAGCAAAAAAGACAAACTGAGCTTTTTTTTTTTTTTTTTTTTTAAAGGTGGGGCTGGGGTTGTAGCTCAAAGGACTAGGTTCGATCCTCAGTGCCACATCAAAATAAATAAAGGTACTGTGTCCATTTACAACTAAAAAAAATGTTTTAAAAAAGCAATTTTTCTAATCCATTTCAGGTGGATTTAGATCTTGATCAGCATCATATATATATTATATACATATATGTATTTATGGTACACATATCTTCACAGCAGGATTATGTTGCTTGTTTTGATTTCTTAAATGCAAAATAATACCTTAAAGGGAAGTGGGAAAATTATGGATTAAGGAAGGCTCTTTGTGACAAGAGCCATCTCAAAACCTCAAGATTAATCATTTCCAGGAACAGAATGAAAATACCTCAGTGGGTCATCAATGATTCCTTTCAAATCCTGCAGAGGTGCAATGTACAAGTCTTATAAGCATGCCTCACAAGGGAGACGGAATCCAAGAAAAACTGTAGTTCCAAGCCTCCGACAAAGTCCCCACAGTGAGAGAGGCAGGAACAGTGGAAACTCCACCAGAACCTTCTCTCCTGTCACTCCAGGGCCCAACAAGTGACCCAGGCAGCAGAGTAGAGGAATGCTATCGGGCTTCAGAGAGACAGAAGACACCTGCATTTGGCCAGGTGTGGTGGAGCACACTTGTAATCCCAGAGGCTTGGGACACTGAGACAGGAGGATCATGAGTTCAAAGCCAGCCGCTACAACTTAGCGAGACCTAAGCAACTCAACGGACCCTGTCTCTAAATAAAATATCAAAAAGGGCTGAGGATGTGGCTCAGTGGTTAAGTGCCCCTGAGTTCAATCCCCAGTATCAAAAAAAAAAAAAAGGAAAGAAAGAAAAAAAAGGAAACCTGCATTTGAATACCATCTCTGCTACATATTACCTAAGAGCTCTGGAGCAAATTACCTCCCAATCCCCTGTTATCCCACCTGCAAAACGGGGATGGGTCTGTCTACTTTGCCGAGTTGTCTCAGGATATTAAAAAATATAAACCGAATAAAGCAACCTTCCCTTACCTAAACCCTCCTCCCTTGCTTTTCTTAACTCTTCTTTGCTCACTAGTTTATATAAGAGGAGTCCATGAGGGATACCAGAAAAAGGATGTACAATTACTGCTCCACTTCCTCACTGTGTTACAATGGGAACAAATGAGATAATGTTGACATTAAAGCACTTCATACATTTTAAATCAATATAGAAAGGTTCACTGTGGTTACTATTATGCTCCACAAACAGGATACTCCAATCCATTTTGATCTTTTTCCTTTTTTTTGTTTCTCCCATGCATATTTCTCATGGTGAACACTAAATCAATAACCAATTAATCAATAATGATAAAATCCTCTACATTTCTTAGAACTCTTAGTAGTTGCTTCTGCAACTGACATTTCTTCCATAGGAAAAATTTATCAGAGATTATGAACCAGGCATTGGGACAGGGAAGAAAGAGAAGGGCAGCATCAAGCCAGGTAAGTAAATAGACAAAGACATGATTTCAAATATCATATTACATAGTACACAGGACAATGGCAAGGCCAACAAGGAAGGGCATGGTGTCCTGGGGAAGTCACGGAAGATTTTACTGCAATGGTGTTAGAGCAAGTCCTCACCCAGTGTTAAAGGAAGGGGGGCACTTCAGGGAGAGTGCCAGGTGTGAAGGTGTGGAGGCCTGAGAGATCACCATGCTCTGGAAAGGACAAGAGAAGTTCAAGTCAGACTATGGATTCAATACATTCTCCTCTAGGAGGTGGGGAGCGTGAATTTGAAGCTGCTGTCATATAGCTCCTAGTTCAGAAATGTCGCTGTCATGAAAGATTGGACACAACCAGGGTGCCTATTTTGTGCTAGAAACTAGAGTCATGGAAAAAAAAAAAGCCTCTATGCCGACACACCCTCTGGGGTGGGGGAAAGGATGCTCACTGGCTCTTGGCAATATCTGAGCAGCTGCTCAACAGGGACGGGACTCAACCCACCTGCATTGGTACCTGAGGCATCATGCCAGGTCTGGGACCTGCACTTCACACCTGATATGATAGTAAAGGTTCCTGCTCAGCTGCTTGGCCCTGTTTTGTTTCTATGGGCTCTGGTGCCAGCCACAGATGGCCCACTTACGCTTTCAGAGCTATGCCCTCCAGCTCTCTGCCCTCCCTCGTTGACGCCAGCCTGCTGCTGTCTTTCTTCGACTGTTAGTGATCCTGAGCCCTGCCTGGTGGCTCCTGAAAGCATCTCTAAAAGTGAGTGGGTCTCTATTCCAAGCCTCTACCCCTTGCTCCCTGTACTATAGCTGCAATACAGGTGCAGCCACCACAATGCCACATATTCACTAAATCCTATATAATTGTCATTTAAAACAATGTGGGTTTCTGCTCAATACAGATTAAAAAAAGATTTAAGACACTCCCAAGCCTGGCCCTTAAAAATATCAAAGTGCAAATCTTTAAACCAGATAGCTTGGAATAACAGGAATTTATTCTCTCACTTTAGTAGACACCAGAAATCCAAGTCCAATGTGAATAAGGCCACATTCCCTCTAAGGGCTCAAGGGTAGAATCCTGCAGCTCCTGGTGGTTCCTGACATTCCTTGTCTTGTGGCAGTATAACTCCAATCTCTACTTCTGTCTTCAACGGCCTTGTGTGTCTGTGTCCAAACCTCCCTCCCCTTTCTCTAATAAAGACACCAGGTATTAGGTTTAGGGCCCGCTCTAAATCCAGAATGATTTCATCTCAAGGTCCTTATGTAATTCTATCTGCAAAGACCCTATTTCCAAATAAGGTCACATGCTGAGGTTCCAGGCAGACAGGAATTTGTCTGAGGGTCACTATTGAACCCACCATGCCTCCCTTGCCACCTTGGAGGTCTCATGATCCAGATGGAGCAACAAAACATCAAGTCTTCAGCCAGCCGGATCCCTAGGTGACCACGTGAAGCCCAGTTCCCCCAACACTGACCCTCTGAAAGTCAGGACTGTGTCTAAAGTGAGCAGGAAATGAAACCTTGTGGTGTGAAGCCACTGAGATTTCAGGGTTAATTTGTTCTAACAGCAGAGCCCAGCTGAGCTTGGCTACCTCTCCAAGCATCTTGCCCTCGCTCTGCAACTCAGATGCTGTTTACGGGCCCAGGGCTAACACCAAGTGTTTTCATTTGGCTTCATTTTTTGCTCAAAAGCCCTTTTAGGTTGCTCTTGCTGAAGGTCCTAGGAATTTCTCCCAAAGCTTTGCTTGGCTTAGATCTGTCTGTCTGGGAGGGTTCTTGTTTTCCCTGGGTAGTATAATTGGGCTTTTGCTGATAACATCACTGTTTTCTGTACTGGTCCCCAAGGAGAATGTGGTAGCCAATGGTAGTTAGCTTTTGCTTTTATTAGGGTGGGAGAGAGGAGGAAAAGGGTCGAACATGAATGTTTTCCAGCTAAATTCATCCAAAAAAGAACCAAGAAAAACAGTAGCCAGGGTCCCTTTATTACAAAATTGGAAAGAGCACAGGTTTTAGTTATGCTGCCTTTGGTTAAAATTTCCAGCTCTGCAAACTTCTTAGCTACAATACCTTGAGATGTTACATATTATCACAGAGCCCTATTTCTCCCACCTTTAAAAAAGAATGGGTTAATGCCACCTTTCCTTGGTGGCTACAAGGGTCAAATAATTCCAAATCCACATTTAGCTGTGTGCACTGATCACAGTAGTTCCCAGATAAATATGAACTCCTTAGTTCTTACAAACATGCCAATATATTCCCTCTTGGATCTACTTGCCTTCTGGGGCAATGTAAGAGCTAAGCTGGTATGAATCCATGATCTTCAGCATTGGTCTGCCCTATCCTTGCAGCATTTTCTGGTTTTTCTCTAGCTCATCCTTTCAGATACTACTAATCTATTCCTTGGAAACAAAAGCAAAATAGTGGACAGACTGACTAATCTCTTTAACCAAGTGAGATTTGCTCTTGAATATTTCATGAAAGTTCAGTTTGATCCTACAGTTTGAAAGCCCTCTGAAAGTCAGGACTGTGTCTAATCCTGCCTCTGTAAGCCCCACAGTCAGCATGATGCTAAAGTGACCAGGTGTCCCCTGCCCCATACTCTCTGACCAACCACAGAGAAAGAGGGGCTGGGATATTCCCATGGTTGAGACAGTATTTGGCCTCCAATAATGGATGTGCACAAATGAATAGGCAAGCACCAGTCAACAGAGCAGAGAGGAGGTAGCAGAAGTCAAATGCTTCAGAAACAGACCACGAAGAGGCAAGATTCAACTCCACTCTGCAGATTTGCTGGGTCTCTCTAGAAACAGACCAACTTACTAGTCTGTTCGCTACACCTTCCCTACCTGGATCATCAAAACTTGCTCTTATAAGTTGTGTGAATATTTAAATTATGTTATATATTGTACAGTATGTATTAGATGATATGTATATTATAAAAAAACATGCAATATACCTATAGCACCTGCTTTGTGCTGGACACTGTTGTGCTTTACCTATATATTAGCTCATTTAATCTTTATAAGTATACAATATAGGGGCATTTTTGTTTTTATAATACAGGGGACTGAATCCAGGGACACTTTGCCACTGAGCTACATCCCCAGCCACTCTCATTTTTTATTTTGAAACAGAGTGTAAGTTGCCCAGGCAGGCCTGGAACTTGTGACCCTTCTACCTCACTACCCCCCAAGTAGATGGGATTATAGGTGTGTGCCGTGGCACCCAGCCACATAGGCACTATTATTATCATCATCTTAAAAAGATGAGACTGAAGTCTAGAGAGGTTAACTTCGTCAGAATCATAGAGCTGATAAGTAGCAAGGCCAGAATTCAGATCCTGCCAGCCTGGCTCTAGAGCCCACGCCCTTAGCTACCAGGCCACACTGCCATTCAGGCAGACAAGGGGGTAGAAAAGTGAGCTTGTCATCAGGAAGCTGTCACACCTAAAAAGACTCTGAAGAGAGAGTCCTCAAAGAAAAGAAGCTTGTTGTGGGAACAAGATACTGATCCCCTGATGCAATGGGACAGACCTGTATAAGAGCTGTAATGACACATTTTAGTGATAACAGGAGCCAAGACTCAAGCAAGTCTTTAAATGGATATCTTTGGTCTGAGATGCTGCAGCATATTAGGTCCCAGAACACACAGCTCTGACAGACTGAAGACAAAGGAAATGGAAGGGGCCTAGGAAATGGTCCAGAAAGTCTTGTTGACTTTGCCTCGAGCTTCACATCTTTAATATACAAACTGCCAGGGGCCAGGGACAGCCAGCTTTCCCACCCACCCTGCAAAACTCTGCTGCCCATACCTTGCTCTTGTTTACCATTACTGAATAAATCATGTCAGTCTCCTCCAGCTTTGGCCCTGCTCCACCATAAACAGAGTAAACCAGGACTCCCAACTCAAGGCTGTCATCAAAAGCAGAGGGCACAGTGTTCTCTCCAAGGCTCTGCAGCCCTCATGGGCAATGTCCCCTCCTCCCTCCTTAGGCATATCGGAATGAGCAACATTTGACTGTTGATTCTTTCATCTCTGTGGCTTTGAAAACCTCAAACGTCATATCGGATCTACAACAAAGAGCAGGGACTTCAGGGCTTGACAGCACGGCCGTAATTAAAGACAACCATCAATGAGCTGCCATGTTAAACAATGCCACGTTATAGCTGCTCCAAAACCAACTGTTTACCTTTCAGGCATTTCTATGGAAAGGTTTAAACAGGTGCAGTTTAAATTGTTTTCATAAAAGATATGCAAACAGGAGATTTCTTCTCCCTGAGACAGGGGAAATGTACAGTACACTATTCCCTCACTAATAATGTCCAGTTGATGTACTCAGGAGGAAAAATCTCTAGTGGCCATTAAGAATATAGATTTTAAAACATCATTGCAATTTTTATAAGGATACAATGAAAGATGGGATGAGAAACAATCCCCAAATTTCTCCTTAAGTTGCTTCTGGCCAATGGTCCTCAGTTTCCCCTTTCTAAAATAAGAAGGCTGCATATTTAGCTTATGTTGACACACAGATCCCTTTTTCCAAATCAAGTCCAATAGATGAAACACAAAATCTGTAGTTGATTTTTTTTTTTTTTTTTTGGTACCAGGGATTGAACTCAGGGGTACTCGACCACTGAGCCACATCCCCAGCCCTATTTTGTGTTTTATTTAAAGACAGGGTCTCACTGAGTTGCTTAGCACTTTGCCATTGCTGAGCCTGGTTTTGAACTCATGATTCTCCTGTCTCAGCTTCCCAAAGTGCTGGGATTACAGGCGTGCACTATGGCGCCCAGCGAAAATCTTAAATTGTAAGAGTGGCTCAAGGTCCTTCCTGCCCCACTATGCCCCTTAAGGATTTCTAGAACTCAGAATCACTGAGGTGGGTTATCTTTGTGAGTTCTAGGATCAAAACTCTATGATGGCTGGGTGCAGTGGTGCACGCCTATAATCCCAGCAGCTCAGGAGGCTGACACAGGAGGATCATGAGTTCAAAGTCAGCCTCAGTAACTTAGTAAGGCTCTAAGTAACTCAGTGAGACCCTCTCTAAATAAAATATAAAAAAGGGCTGGGGATGTGGCTCAGTGGTTAAGCACTCCTGGGTTTAGGGTTCAATCCCTGGTACCAAAACAAAAAAAAACCCAACTCTATGATGAAGAAAGAAAAGCATTAGAATCAGCAGTTGTAAAACACTCACTGTCTTTGGTCCACAGTGTTTTTGTTTTCTTATTGTTCCACATCTAAAGAGCACTGAACAGACATGTTCTGAGTCCATGAATAACAAAGCAAGGGCTGAAGAGCTGCTTCTCTGCTTCTCCTTGAGTTTCAGATAGGGCTGACTACACCAACAGGAAAGGGAAAGAGGTCGGAGTTAAAGCACTTCACCGTGCTCTCCTAGCTTACTCATTGAATCCTTTTCTGGGTGTTCACAGCTGGGCATCATCCTGGCACCCCGCAGGTCCAATGTGAGCAGAAAGAATGTGCTCACTGCACAGTGGAATCCTACATCAGCACCCCTGAGGTCTGCATTTTTCCTATATCCAGATCTACCCATATGATGGAGACCTCTGGAGGTTTTTGGAGTTCTTGGAAAATAAGTCCATTCGAAGACAGCCAGGAGCACTGCTGCTTTGGATGATGTCATAACACAAGGTGGGGAGAAGAAACAACCAAGAAACCCCTGTAGAGTAATGTCAACAGAGATTCCTCTGTGGGATTCAGGTATTAAAGCTGCAAACAGGACATAATGACTTATTACATTGACCCCTGGCAAAATTTCTCAAAACCTGAGGCTGTGACACTAGTAGAATAAGGGTTAGGAGTCATAATGAGTCATCACTTGTTTCTTTGTGTCTGTTTGGGGTATGCCACAAGAAGTGTGAAGGCTGCATCTCACCACTTTCCATAAAACTGATGTGAAGACTCCTTCCCTGGCCACATCCTATCCCCTAACTAGTCCTTTCCCAGTGGGGCTCAATGAAATCCACAAAGATGAAGACCAAACTACTAGGAACCTCACTTCTATGAAGGAAAGGCTGACAAACAGTTTGAATCAAGGAGAACAAAGCCAAGTGAAGGTAGATGAAACAGAAACCCTCGCTGACTCAGGCTGGGCCCCGAGGATCCTCCCCACCCGCCCTTACTGACAGCATTCTGAGCCTTGTGAGCCTTGTTTCCTGCCAGTCTGGAGAGCTGCATTTTGAAAACAATGACCCTTTATGGAAAGTTTTCAGGCCAGCTTAAAGTTCTAAAATTCAAAGAACCAACAGTGATTGAGCTGGAGAAGGCTTCCCTCCAGGATCTGCGGAACTGTCCTTGGGTAGTTTGTACTTAGTGGAAATATCTTCTCCTTTAAGTTGTCAGTTGTCTTTTGCTGTTTTCAGAAGGAAACCCAGATATAAATAAAGAAAAAAAAAAAGTGTTTGAGATAGGCTACTGATTACTCATTTACTTTTTAAGCTGAGAAACAACACTGTCTTCCAAGGACGGCTACATTATGGTAATATCCTTTCTCATAAATTCACTCTATCCTTCTGCTCGTCTATAAAACAGCCTGCTCCTCATCTAGACTTGGCCCGCATACAGAACTTTTAACTTAAAATATCTAACAATATGTCATATCTACCAGATACATGACAGCTATTCCTAAGATACATAATATTATTAATTGTTTTTGAACATAATTGAACTGTTATGAATCCAAAAAGTATAAAAATGACATTGAGCCATCAACAGTTCTTGAAACATTATATACACAAAAGAAGAAATACTAACAAGTCCAACAGTACTCATAATTTCAAAATTATACCCTTTGAAGCCAAAATGACATTAAGAGAAACAGAAAGGATGGAAGAACTTAAAAATAAAAATTGTAATGCTTGAAAATATTAAACTTGCCTTCTGATAAAAATTAAGTGTGAGGTAAATTATTTTTTATGTTTGCAGAACTGTCAAACAATGTACTGTCTCCTTAACGATTTAAAGAGAAAGGACTGGAGCATCTGGAGAGATCTGGAAGGTACACACAATGCCAAAGGGATGAGACTGACTTCAACTTATTCAGATTCTCTTAGCTGAGCACCTGCTCTGAACTCTTACTTTGATAAGCATCATGGAGGCTAGGGAAAAAAAATGACTAAGTCTCAAAAGCACTTATGTGCCCTCCGAGGAGATGAGAGGTACTGAAATTTTTTTAAAATAGTGAAGCAAAACTATCTTTGAATAAAGGCCTAAATAAAGGTTCTGGTAGGCAATGTGGGGGTGGGGGCTTAGAGTAGAAAGATGTCAATGTGGGCCAGTGTAGCTAAGAAGGCTCCATGTAGAAGTTCCAACATTAGCTCCTTCTTAAAGACTGAGTTTCATTTTGAAAGGTATGAAGGAAGCCCGAGGGTATTTACAATAAGGAGGCTTCTCAAACAGCAGCTTAAAAGTTGAAACAAATATAACATGGGGATAAGACAGCTGAAGAGAGTAGCCCAGCCAAAGGCCTGGGCTGCAGGCCTCCCTCATTCCAAGGACATGGAAAATATCCATCTTGTTCCTTCTCCCCCATGGTTTCTCAGGGCCAGCTTCATTAAGAGTCCCACGAGACTCAGAATTCTGAGGTTCCCAGTGTTTTCCTCTCACCAGGCTTACTCCACTAGACCCAAACAGTACTCCACTAGGTTTATCAGCATAAGTGACAAACTTCCTTTCCCCTGCTCCAAGGACAGTGCTTGTTTTCAGAACCCATCAAACTGGTTAGAACTGAAAGTTCTCCTTCCCCTGCTTAACACGTGACCACATCCCTGTGCGGCACCTCTGTGCTATCCTAACATCAGTGGTTCTTCAGCAGAGGCCACTTGGACAGGACTTTGAGGTCAGGGATGCTGTCATACTTCCTTCCATACATGGCACTGCCCCTCCACCACAAAGAATTTTCTGACCCAAAATGTCCATAGTAGTGAGGTTGAGATGGAATGAATATAAACATTTGTGATATTTTTCTGAACAAATTTAATTTAACAAGATGGAGAACTTGATGTTTTCTTTCCGTTAACTTCACCCAGACCTACCCACTTGCAACTTACCCCCAATTCCAAAGTGCTCCTCAGAGCAAAATTGCCTAATCCATGCAACCCTGATTAATTTTCCCACCCTACAGCAACAACAACAAAAACAAACAAACATCCCCCCGGGAGAGGTCTACACAGAGGGCAAAGCCTCAGTGCCTGGGAAATGGACTCTCTACTCCTGCAAATGAAACACTTGCACCTCAACCCAAGAGCCAGCACTTTTTTTTTTTTAATCTTTTGTGTCCTTCCGAATCTAGACACACTTTAAAGCACTTACATTTTAATAGGGAGGAACTTCATTATCCAAATATTTGCCCTTTGAGTACTTTCAGTTAGGGGTTTGCATAGGGAAAGATAGCCATTGTACTCTAAAATATTCACAAGTTTTAATATAAAACCAGCTCCCAGTCAAACATACCTTCCAAGTTGCATCCATTCCTGACACTTGTATCAACAGTTTAAGCCTAGCCCTTTATTAAATATTACAGAGGCCCAGAGTGCAACTCAACTGCAAAGAAACTGAAACTTCTGCAAAAGATGTGGAACTTCATTAGCTCAGGTGAAAATGACAGAAAACACTCATTTATGTCCATAGTCATAGATCCTGCATCCTGAGACAAGTGAACAAACAAAATTCAAGAGGATAACAACATTTTATGAGACATTTAAATGTTGAAGGATTAAGACTCTTAAAAAATTGATAGTCTTACTTTTAGAAAAAATAAACAACTTTTAAAATTACAAAATAAAAGCAAGCAGGAAGTAAAAGATATAATAATGTGCCAGCATGTAATTCTGTGAGAGAATTTCTGGGAGAAATTAAATTAATATTTGAACATTCTGTTCTGATTAAATTATGCTAACCATAATATAATTTTATATATATATAGGTTTTATATATATATGTGTGTATATATATATACACACATGTACATATATACACACACATACTTTTTTTAAAGTTTCAGTTTTCAAGATTAAATTACAAATTTTTTCTCCCCACATCTACTATTACAAGTTGCTTTCTAATTCGGTCAATTCACCTTAGGTGGTCCTTTACCTGTACTAATGACTGTGATACCACAGACCTCCCCTGCAAATCTTGACATCTTGAGGCAAAAGCAGAGCTACTAGACAGGCAGATTGTCTTTCCCAGTGTCACCTCAGTGCCTAAGCTGGCAATATGAACCCAATTGGAGGTGGGGTTCGTGAAAGACCCCACCTCCACCTGACGACAACTAAGTCCCCAAAAATGGGGACTAGAAGGTACAAAGAGAGCTGAGTGTACCAACCAAAGGGCCTCCAAATCCCATCACTCTTAGGACAAAATTCCATCCCCTCACCGGCGCCCACCAGGCCCTGACCGCCCCGACTCCAGTTGCCTCTTCAACCTCATCTGACATCTCTTTTCATCAGTCTGTAACCAGCCACTCGATGTCCTCCCTGGTCCTGCAACTTGCAAAGATTTTCATGTGCCATGGCCTTTGCCTGATGGTCTATCTGCAATATGCTTCCCCAGGACTTCCCATCCTGATCCACAAGTCTCTGCAAGTCCACTCCAGAGATGACCTTTCTTACCAGCCTATTTTAAGTACCCTCAGAGGTACTCAAACATGTAGAAAAAGTTTTCATTAAATGGATAAATAAAATAATGAATTACTATGATGTCAGATAGGAGGAGGAAGGGAAGATTGATGGGTGGATGGACAGCTGGACAGACAGAAGGCAAGAGAGGGCTAGCCCTGGCAGGAGTTAGCCAATATCTGCTGTCAATAGCCCATTACCCACTATGGCCATTTTCCAAGCAATTGTTTCTCTCCCTTGGATCATTTGAGACCAAATCAGTGAATCCAGAGCTAGGCAGGGAAGAGCCTGATTAAGGTCACTGCACCAACCCCCAGGGACAGCTCCCCATCATCCATTTTCTCATGCTTTGTGTCAAGTCTTATTTCCAGCCTCTCCAGTGGCCAGGCGTCTATTACCTCCCCACGGACACATCTACACACTCTCCTCATTGTAAAATTTGTCCTGATTTTCCCAGCCTAAATTCCTCTCTGCTTAACTTCACCCCATTACTCACAGCTATCTCCCTCTGGACCACAGTGAACGACAACTCTGTGGAACTCACTTTCTCTTCCTGGCTTCCCACAACTTTCCAATCCAGTTCCCTATTCCTTGGTAAAATGGTATGACATGAGACTCACACAACAACAGTTTACACAAATGTTCTGAATTAGAACTTGGTCATCACCACCAGCCCCACCGTGCCCACCCTTTTTTCTCACTTATCATTCCCTTGTCCCTCCCCACATCTCCAGCCTCCAACAGGCCAATGGGCTCCTATTTTTCCATTATGCAATTCTTTCAAAATAGAGTCCTATGTTTAAATGTACACAGAAAATTTCTGGAAGGCTACACAAGAAGCCGGTAATGGCAGTGACCTCCGGGGAAGAAAGAGCTATGAGAAAAATGACTAACTTTCTTATGCTGTTTGCATTTTTAACTGTGTACAACATTTTTAAATGGTGGTAGAACACTTTGCCTTCATACCCATTTTTAAGTAGGTATTTTAGTGGTAATAAGTACATTTACATTATTGTACAACCATCACCACTGTATGTAAAAATTTTTCAATGGAAAATTTACACAATAAATTTTTAAAAGCATTGGTCTTGATCAAGTGGTAACACAAGACAAATTGAAACAGGATGCTATGCCCAAGCAATAGAAAACAAATTTCCATGTTCTTTGGCCATTTTGTTATATTAAAAACTTCAAAACATAGGACAATAGTCAATAAAACTTTTTTCCAAGGGAGAAAAGGGATAAAATACAAACAAACAAATGAATAAATAAATAGTTATACTCCCTCCTCTCTGCCATCTTTCTAATAATGATAAACCAAAAATAAGTACATGTGTTTGCATTCAACTATAGAGAGACATCTTAACAAAACAGAATTATGGTGATCACAGCAGTCTGTGAAAAAAAATTATTAGCTTTATTACCATGAAAGTAGTTTGAATAGGAGTCTTCCAGCTGTTAAATCTGATCATCAGAACACTGCCAATTTTCTCGGCCACATAGTCTCTTTGTGCAGTGCAGAATGTGTTGCAATTAAGGAATTTTCTCATTTCTTAATAATTCTCAGATCTGGAAGGCTTTTTACTTTTTATTTTTTATTTTTGTAAATAGCAATCCAAGTAATGGTACCACAGTGGTTCCTCTGATATAATTTCAGAACTTGTGGAGGAGGCAGCGACGGCCACATGTGAGGATGGTGATTTCATGCATGTCTGGTAGCTGCACTTTTGGTTAAGCGTCCCCTGTCTGACAGCGTAAAGGGTAGAGCAAACCTCTGATTGCAGTTTCTGATTCAAAACACTCCCTCAAGTCCCACACGTTTCATAGGACATGTTCACTTTGCCCATCTTTGATGGGTTCCAGCTCCTGTTATATCTGACTCCTCCTTGAAGTCAATGTTCTTTCAACAGTGATAGCTCAGTTCTGAATTGCAAGCTCTGGCTGATTCAAGGAAAGCTAGTTTTCTGAAATAGAGTACATCGGGGGGACCTGTTGTGGTTGCTTATTCAAAAATCCCTAAATCACTTTTGTTTGGAACTCAGAATGATCCCACATATTTATTCCAATTCTCTTTCTCTTTTATACACATAGACTTACACACACAATCACACAGTTGCTTTTTATATTAAAGAACCTCAAAGAGCCACCTGGCTATTGGTGTCAAGCATTGTGACATGACGTATAGTCATCTCTTGTAGATAAAGACTAATTTGACAGAAGCTGAGACTAAGAACCACATTCAGAGAAAAGGAACAAAGAGAAATACCTATACGTCTAACTCAAGCTGGAGACTCTGCAAATGGTATATGAACTAAAATGAAAAATAATACCATGGTGTAGAGAATAAAATACTAGAGTAGGATCTGGATATTACATCCAAATCCCAACTTCAGTGTTTACCATCTGAGTGCCTTTCCTTAAGTAAGTTACAACCTGATAGTTCCCCTACCCATAAAATGGAATGATTATAATTCATCTCCTGTACAAGGTTTTTAAGGGAATAAAATAGATAATGCACAGCAGAGAAATTACTAAGGTTACCTGTACAATAATCTATTCCATTTCTTTCCTACAGAGGTTCCTCCTATAAAGTACACCAATGAGTGAACATGGCTGCCTGATACTGATGCCAACCCAACTTCTGGGATGGGTGAGATGTGGACACCTGGGCCATAAGGGCTGTATTAGATTCCTATTGCTGCTATAACAAATAACCAAATACATGGTGGCTGATACCAAAAGAATTTTATTCTCCCACAGTTCTGAAAAACAGAAGTCTTACATCAGAAATCCCCAAGGCTCTGGAGGAATATCTGTTCTTTCCATCTTCCAGCCCCTCCTGCTTATCAGCACTCCTTAGTTTGTGGCCACAGCACTCCAATCTCCAAGGACAGCATCTTCACATGTGCTCTACCTTCATATCACTTTCTCCCACAGGGCGGTCAAATCTCTCTCTGCTTCCTCATAAGGATACATGTGGTTACATTTGGACCTACCTGTATAATCCAGGGTGATTTCCCATCTCAAAATTGTTAGCTTTATCACATATGTGAAGACATCACTATATAAGGTAACATTTATAGTTTCTATGGATTAGGACTTGACATTTTATGGCAGGGGATAGGGATGGGTATGGGCATACCACAGGCACCAAAGACAGAAAGCACAAATAGATCAGCAGACCCTAATCAAATAATTTTTAAAAATTCCAGGCTGAGACAGGAGAATCGCAAGTTCAAAGCCAGCCTCAGCAATGGCGAGGCGCTAAGCAACTCAGTGAGACCCTGTCTCTACATAAAACACAAAATAGGGCTGGGGATTTGGCTCAGTGGTCGAGTCCTGAGTTCAATCCCCAGTACCACAAAAAAAATAAAAATAAAAAAAAATAAAAATAAAAAATAAAAATTCCAAAGTGTACCTTGAAGTAGAAATTACATAAAGTTTTTAGCTTAATTTATACTGGTAGATGAATGAATGATGTCAGTCTTCCTGAATCATTAAATGGACATGAACTTGCTTTGGTGGGTGAAGAAGGTGGGATAAAATGGTGAGCCTTCCAGGGTATGTTTGCAAGTAGACAGGGGGCATCAGAAAAGCATGCAATCCCTAGAAAGGGCTCAGAAGGAGCAGAAAGACATTCCTTTCGTTTCACATCTGAGCTGAGAACCGTCCCCATGTACAGGCCATAAGGGCAAAAAAGTTCATTCCTTCACTTCTTAACAACTGCTCTTTACAGTATATACCTATTACTGCCCAGGCACTGAGGAGAAAGTAGTAAACTAATCAGATGACAATGCTTCCTCTCCCAAGGATGCATCCTAGTGAGGGCTAAGTCAGCTCAAGGTGGCAGCTCTTACAGAGGACCTACTCTCTGTCCAATACTTTGGTGAATAAGACAAAATCAATTCCTACAGCAAACTCACTTGGCAAAAGTCAAGTCAGTGGCCTATACCCATCCAATCCAAATGACCTGTCCTGCAATACAGAAGTCTAGAGCACTTGAGACAAGCCACCCCTCCGCAGGATCACTTTTTAGGAGATGGCACACTACCGAGAGCCTCCATCCTCCACCGCCTCCTCACATCACGGATTCAGAAAGCTCTTCCTGTCTATCTGATTGCATGCTCTGAGCTTCCCACAGGAGGGTTGCATGATTAAGTGGCATTCAATCTTCTCTGCTGGGTGATGTCAGGCTCCGCAGCATCACCACTCAGAGTGGGCACCCCAGTGGCTCGAGGGGGAGTAATTCTGAGTAAAGAATGGGGATGAAGAAAAGAGGGGAAGGTGGCTCCTTTTCATTCTGCACGTGAGCTTCTCTGGGTCCCATAAATTCCTCTGCCCTGTATATTTCACTCAGCTGTCTAAATGAGGTTTGCTCATATAGCCACCACTGTGCAGAATCAATCATGCCCTTCTGCACAGAATGTTAATTGTGTGCTTCTCAAAAAAATAAAATGGAGCGCACTGCAGAGGCCTTGGAGAAAATTCGAAACCAATTTTGGGGAATTTACAATATTTTTAAATTGCCATGTGAAGTAAATAGTTGCAAGCATGGGGGTGTTCCAGCTGCGATCCAGGTGCCCTTTTCAAGGCTAGGGAGAGAAATATGACGAGAGCTCTTCACACTTCTATCAATTCTTCCACCCCGACACTTCCAGAGCCAATCACTGAGCTGCCTGGCTAAAGAAGTCCTGAGCCCTGGGGGAACTAGTGTCCTCAGTTAACTCTGCAAAAACAGCCCATTCAAATTAACCTTTGTATCTGGCAGGCTCATCCCAGAGGTAAGAGAAGAAAAGAAAAACAACTAACAAAGAGCCTCCTCTTCTTCCCATTGCTTATATCCAAAAGCTGCAAATGCATGAGGCTGGTTGATGCTGAAATTAAATGAAATACATGAATGGTGACAGAAAAAGTCTTGCCCCAGTCACCATCTAGTGCCTGGGATCCAAGGTGCCTGTTTCAGGTGATCTTAAAGGTTTTTTATTCTACAAAGATCACATTATTAAACTATAGAAATGCTTTGAACAGATACACACAAATGCATGCACATATGTACACACACACACACTCACACTCACACACACACAATTTCTACAGTGAGGGCAAAGAGCTGACTCCACAGTCAGAGCCTTCAAGGATCCCATTGTTTCCTAAGGGACTGGATGGACACAGTGACAACCAGATTGCCTTCCACCACCAATTTTGGGAACATGTGAAAAATACGGTTTGCAGCTTGCTGGTATGTGGTCCGAGATGACTCATAAATCTTCCTTTATCTCCTTCGTGGTGTTAGCAGAAAAGGATGAGTTGCTTTTTTCCATCTCATTCTCCCGTCTATCTGTCTGTTAGCCGTGCCCTTGAGCAAAGATTACTGATGCCCTGCCTTTGATATATGACACATCACCCACAGCAGCTTTTCATCAAGTGAATTAACCTGGAAAAATGCAAACCCACCTGCCAGTTGCTTCCAAACTTTGCACAATTCCTTTGTGTACTTCCTCTGTAACATGCATCAGGCAGGAGGGTGGCAAGGGCAAACTAAAGAAATGTGAAAAATTAAGAGAATCTAAACTGGGTGCTCTATGAAATAACTCACTCCCTGGGAATAGGCTGCTTTTGCATAGCGACTTTCAGAGAGGGCTGCAATGAAACACCCCTGCTCAGCCACGGTGTAGAATGCTTTGCACCTCATGTCTCTTCCCCCAGTCATTTACACTGTGTGGCTGGCATAATGACAGGAGCCTTGGCAGCCGTTGATGACATGGTTACAGAAACTATTTGGTGACTTCCAATCAATAATCTAGATGGGGTGGGGAGGAGCCTGAAGCAGGAAGGAGTAGGCAGACAGGAGAAAGGCAGAGGGAGAATGTGAGAGGCTAAGACAGGGAGGAGGGAAAACTAAAGAAGCGAAAGCAAGAAGTAAATGTGAACTTGGACTATTCTGCCAGACCCCCCCATCACCCTCACAATTGGGGCTCCATACAACCAGGTTCACTGGAGCAGTCCCTGAAGCCTCCCAAACATCAGGGAAGAGTAAACAAAGACCACATGCTTGACACCTTCAAGGAAGGGACTCTTGGTCTAAGTGCTCAAGAAGGCACCCTGGGAAGTGTCAGTCTTCAAACCCGCATCCTTTAGCAAGACAGCCACTGACCCACCCAAGGTCATTCAGCTAAGCAAGGCAGGGACAGGACTAGAAACCAAGTTCCCAGGTCCAGGGCTCAGTCCAATACAAATACTACCTTGCCCCAGCCAGACTTAGGACTTCCTCCCATCACCCCCCAGTCAATTTTCTTTTATTTTTAATTATTTATTTTTTACTGATTTGAAATAGACAGAATTCATTGCATGGGAGAAGTTAGAAAGGTTTCTAAGCCAGAACAAAACGAGACTCTATCTCTTGTTTACCCAAGTAGTGAACTGTTTTGCCTCCATATCATCCTTGATTCTGATAATAAAGCAGTTATTCTTTTCAAGGTGACGTGTCTACTGTGTGTGATTCCTTGAAGGCTTGTGATGAGAGAGATCTTCCTGTAATTTATTCTTTAAAAAATGAAAATCCAAAGAACTCAAACTCAAACTATCAATCATAATTATCTTGCCCATACTCTAATTTTAAGGGAGCATTGCAAAGACTTGTTTATTTTTAAAGGACATTATTTTAAATCTTTCTTAGGGTATCCTGGGCTTAGTATACATGCAGTCCTATCTTCTACTTCTATATTTACACTTCTGGCCAACAGGAACAGATTGTTCAAAACGACGCTGAAATCTTTTATTGTTGAGAAAAAACTAAATTTTATCATTCACTACACTTCCTAGAGAAACAAAGGGCATTACTGGATTTTAGAAAAAGTTTCCACAAATAAAACTTGAAATGGAAGTGGTATCTTGTAGGCTTCAGTTAGTCAGAACATTAAATTGTTCAAGACACCCTGTTCCCTGAACATTCTGGCTAAATTTGAAAGGAGAAATGAGATAAGAATAATACATGCAGGCCCGTTGACTGATTAAAATAAAACAGGTCTCAATTTCCCCCAAGGAGTCAGTTTCTTCCTTGGCAGGAGAAAATGAAACCTCCTTCATTCTTACCAATCTAACAGTTGCCCACAACATGGTGACCACTGACTGGCAGAGTGGCAGAAAGTGGGCTAACAGATTACACTGGAATTTCTGATAAACTTGATGAACTGACATATCTTTATCAATAAAATAATAAATAACATTTATGGAGGGCCTACTATTAGGCCCAGGATTCCAAAAACTTCATCTGTGTTGTATCATTAGAGGTCCCCACCAACCTCATAAGATGGACACTATCATTATCCCCATCCTACAGCCAAGCAAACTGTGACTCAGAAAGGTTAAGTGCCTCATCCAAGGCTTGTTTACCTGATAAGAGTCAAACCCATGTGATCTGTCCAAAGTCCACAGCAGTTTACCAGGTATATCGGGTCCAGATTTCTTGTGTCAACACCCTGTTCACAAGGTTGGGCACACATCTTCATCTCCAGGAAAAATAAAATATGGTTCTGAAATCCAGCTCAGGGTCAGAAAATGACAAAAACAAAGCCCCTAGTAATTGTGCTTGACTCAACTGCCTCTCATTTGGGTGTGAAGGGAAATAAAAATAAAAACCTTCAAATCCTTCAGAAAGTTATACCAAAACTTCAAGGAATTACTTTGTATCTTTCTAAGGCAACACTCTCTTGAAACGTCTTCTTCTCAGATATCCCTCTTTTTAAAATTATGGCTAAATATACATTCCATAAAATTTACCTTTTTAGCCACTTTTAAGAGTATCATTCGCTGGCATTAAACACATTCACGATGTTGTACAATCATCGCCATCATCCATTCCCAGAAATTTTTCATCATCCCAAGCAGAAACTCTGCATCCATTGAACAATAACTTCCCATCCCTGCCTCTGGCAACATCCACTCTGCTTTCAGTCTCTATTGAATTTGCCTCTTCTAGAAAACTCATATAAGTAGAATCATACAGCACTTGTCTTCTGTGACCAGTTCATTTCACTTATCGTAATGTGCTCAAAGATCATCCACGTAGTGGCAGGTATCAGAATTTCATTTCTTTTTAAGGCTGGATAATATTACATAGCACATATACACCACATTGTGTTTACCCA
Organism: Geosciurus inauris; assembly: GCA_004024805.1. Classification (NCBI taxonomy): domain Eukaryota; kingdom Metazoa; phylum Chordata; class Mammalia; order Rodentia; family Sciuridae; genus Geosciurus; species Geosciurus inauris. The sequence goes on along the minus strand of PVHX01016936.1, from coordinate 13,244 downwards.
TACATCTCTTGATGGACATGGGCTGCTTCTACCTTTGGGCTGTTGCAAATAGTGCCACTAGGAACAGAGGTGTACAAGTATCTGTTCAAGATCTGTTTTTGATTCTCTCAGATACATACCCAGAAGTGAGGTGCTGGGTCATATGGTAATTCTACATTTAACTTTTTGAAGAATCTTCCTTCAAGTTTTGAAAACTGACTTGGATTGGAACCACCATTTGACCCAGTTGTCCCATTCCTCGGCATATATCCAAAGGACTTAAAATCAGCATACTATACTGACACAGCTACATCCATGCTTACAGCAGCTCAAGTCATAATAGCTAAGCTATGGAACCAACCTAGGTGCCCTTCAATAATAAATGGATAAAGAAACTGTGCTATATATACACAATGGAATATTACTCAGCCTTAAAGAATGGAATTATGGCATTTGCCAGTAAATGGATGGAGCTGAAGATTATCATGCTAAGTGAAATAAACCAATCCCAAAAAAACAAAGGCCAAATGTTCTCTCTGATATGTGGATGCTGACTCACAATAGGTGGGGTTGGGGGAGGAAGAAGTGAAGGTTTGCCCGATTGGACAAGGGGGAATGGGGGAAGGGTATGGGAATTGAAAAGACAGTAGAATGGACAGAACTTTCCTATGTTCATATATGAATACACGACCAGTGTAACTCCACATCATGTACAACCAAAAGAATGGAAAGTTTTACTCCATGTATGAATAATATGTCAACATACATTCTACCATCATGCATAACTAGAAAGAATAAAAAATAATATAAAAAAGAAAGAAAACTGAACATGTCTAAATCAATGGTGAGTTCTATACAGATAAGAAGGTTATCCTTATGTATTCTTGGACCTTGGGGCCAAGAACAACAAGATTTCTCACAAAATTCTCAATGAATATTTTTTTATAAATGCATTAATCCATCAAATCAAATTCTCCTGCCCTGAGATAGGCAGATAGCACATACTTGTGGAATCTCATCTCCGCACAAGTCTCCATTATGACTCGGGCCACACAACTTGTCCTTTCCCTGATGTTTCTCTATTGCAAACACACACAAAAGTACATGTGTATGCCTCCATGCCACAGCACATCAAATGAGTCCAAAGGCAAACATCAAAAGGGTTGAAAAGAAGTCAGTTAAAGATAAGCAATTTCACTGATGGATCCTAAGACTTTATCTACCACCCTCATCCTTTCATACCCACCCTGTCTGTATGAAGAATGAAAAAAAAAAAAAAAAAAAAAACAGAAGAGACTCCTTTGAACTTTGCCCTTGCTAAGCTTTCCATCATAAAATATGGGGACAGGGGTAGGGAGGGTGGTGGTGAGGATGGAAGCCCTTGCTTTACCACTATTCAAACATCCATACCTCCTTTAGTTCATTAATTCATCAAGAGGATATTTTTCAACACATTAAATTCAATTTCAAAAAAGAATGAGCTGACACAGCCAAATGCACATGACCAAAATCCATAGTGGTCTTCCCCAGCTGCCCTTTCCAGCCACTCTCAACCCCATCTTGGGGGTCCTGGCATCCGTCACCCACCTAACTGGCAGCTCTGACTTAGGAAGGGGAAACTCCAGCCTGTCGCCTGGGCTTCTCATTACTTAAGTGCATTCTGACTTGGATTATATTAATGGGGCTCCAAATTTTAACTCCTGATGGCTTTCAATGTGAATTTACATTTCTGTCCTCCTGGGGTCCATAAATCACTAAATTCTCACCTGTGGTGAGGATGGCCACAAGGGGGAATTGGTTTCACAGACAGAGCCTAGAGATGATACACACACTGCAACTCCCATAAGCAAATACACGTAATTGTCTTTTCCCTCTTTTTCTACATTAAATTTTGAACTCTTTACTACATCTTTTAATGAAAGCAGTGACTGAAAAATATAAACATGGATACATAATTCCCAATGAATTGGTCTAAGTATAACTTGTAAAAAAGTGGATTAATGGTACAAAGCATGTACTTTATAAAAATAGCCTGTAGAAAAAAGCATTAAACAATTACAACTCCAGCTCTGAAGGCTCCAATATTATAGGGTAATATTTCCTTAATGTTAGACTTCATTAACCCTAAGATAATCTCTCATAAATTTTGCTGATTTTTTAAGGAGAAAAAAATAAATTATGTTTATTAAACTACTGAATATGTTTATGAAAACAAGACATAATCTAGTGCCATAAACTTCTTGTCTTTATCTGAATGATCAAGGAGCTCATAAATAAAATATCACATAACAAAGTGAGTGTTAAAATTCATTACTGTAATAGCTGTGTTCATGATCTATTTCATTAGCAATTCTCTCCTTGGATAAATGCGCTTCTTAGGCTACGAGAGGAAAGCCATTTACAAGACAAAATACTGAGCCGCTTTTTCTCATTTTCCCTTATCTCTTCTATTCCTAACTTTCTAAATTAATTCTTCTCTTAAATCTTACTGTTCCTTCCAGTGTAACTCATAGCACCATTAGAGAGAGCAGAGAGAAATAGAAGCCAAGAAATGGGTCTATGGAGTATAAGTTAATTAGGGATCTCGATGACTGGTGATGAGGTTTGATGACACAGAGCCCCAAAGTGAATTTAGAAGCTTATCTTCTTAAAATATTTGAGAATAAAACACAAATAGAACTCGGAGAAATATCCAGTATATCAAGCAATCTGCACGAGTTTAATAACCAAACCCCATTTCCTGTTTAACTATATATCGCAGCACCACTGATTGAATCCATGTACGGAATTTGCTAACTTCTATCTTCAGTGATTTTGCAGGTTATTTCACTTTACAGATGTGAGTATATACAAACACTCAGTGAGAAAGGTGAGAGCTTTCCTGTGGGTTACCAGGAACAGACAGACTTGTATGTATGACCTCTCAACCCACAGGGTAAATGCACCAACTCCAACCACCAAGTGGACTTCTGGACTAAGAACAATCACAGCAAAGCAACAGTGGCTCTGGGTCCTACTCGGATAATTTATTTAATCTTAATTCAACAGAGTCCTAGGATGCAGCATCCTCTACCCAGATAATAACCAGAGGATGCTGTTTATGATAATGGCAGAAATTAAAACAGAATTTTACAACCGCTGAGCTGAAAGAAAGCAAAAATCCCCACACGAATATTAAACAGTGTAAATAAAAAAGAATCTACTTGTTTTGATTCCTAACTACATACCAATTTATCTAGCACCAATTCAGTGTAGAGGCCACATTCACAAATCTCTCTATATATGTAGATAATAAAAGTAATAATTCAACTCCACTAACATACAAGAGATGTGGAGCAGTTGAAGGTTAGACACAATGTAACTCTTGCTCCCTAGAAACCTCCATTTGGTGGACTCTGGCTTTTGTTTGATTAACCCCTTCCCACCACCCCCATGTGAGACAAACTGTGGCAAACGCTTTAGCAGATCCATATGTCATTAACCCATTTGTCCCTTCAACCCAGATGTGAAACACCTATAAGAATTTAAATTGAGCAAAACATATACCACTTAGGCTAACTTTGAGGTAATACTTGAATATTTATTATGTTTCCAGAATTTAAAGCTTAGGACTTCACAGGTTACAGGACTGAGGAACACTGAGCAGGCCCCAAGTAGGGCTTAGTTAGGGATGACAAGACAGAGTTGGATCTTCAAGAAAAGATGAGATTTGGATTATTTAAGAAGATATTCCAGGAGGAAGGAATTTCATGGAAAATGTTCCAACAGTAGGCAAAAGCCTGGATTGGAGGAACTTAGTTTCCAACTTTTCCAACATATCAAGCAGTAGGACACAGCTCTATCTGGCCCTCCACGACGAGCTAGGAGCGCACATGTGCAGCAGCAGCCAGTCGACCAGCAGCCCTCCTGGCATCCTTACATCACTTCCCTTAAACTATGACTGACATGTGGTTCTGAAGGTATGTCTGGTGGATCTCTCTCTCAGGACTCTGTGAGAAATTGTCTTCAAAGAAAGACCTACCAACTTAGGTCTGAATGCAGTGTTTGCTTTAAATTAAAATAGCTAATAAGGCACTATTGGTCACTGTTCTGTGTATTATATGCACCACATGAACTTTGTGAATCCTCCAAACATTTCTATTATCATCTCCATCATACAGAAAAGAAGGTAAAAGCAGTTAAGTAACTTGCCCAAGATTACATAACAAAAAACATAGCAAGTCTAGGATAAAAATGCAGGTGGACCACCAGTCCTGGTGGTGCCCGCCTGTATTCCCAGCAACTTGGGAGACTGAGGTTGAAGCATCACAAGGTCAAAGCCAGCCTCAGCAACTTAGCACCCTTTCTCAAAAAAGACAAACTAAAAAAGGACTAGGGATGTAGCTTAATGGTAAAGCACCCCTAGATACCAAAAAGAAACACACTAAAAATTAAAATAATTCAGGTGGGATGCTTTTCACCCACTCCTAATAGCTGTATGTGGCAGAGATTATTGTTTGCTCATAAAATCCATGTCTGCTAGCTCCTGGGCATGTAGCTAGACTACACTTCCTGCCTCCCTACAGTCAGCTGTGACCTGGCTGAGTTCCAGCCAATAGCGCAAGGGACCTGATGCATGCCATCTCCAACCCTGGCCCATAGAAACCTCCTACACAATTCTCCACATTCTGTCTTCCCCTGCAGGAGGACTGGGTGAAAAGCATCTAGCAGAGAACTCTGAGGCCCCTGGCAATAAGGAAGTGGGCTTGTCAGGATAGCAGAAAGCAGCAGCATAAAACGTCTGAGTCCCTGAGCCTATACAGGGAGCAGAGAGTTCCTCCACCCTGAATGCCAACTGGACTTCATGTAAGAAATCAATCTTATGTTAAGCCTCAGAAATTTTCCTTACAGCAATTAGCCTATCCTGACTAAGCCATGACACACATCTGTCTCCCCAACCATCCCACTAGCCTCGTTCCCTAAATGACTGAAAAAGTGATTTCAGAGTCATGGTCAAGAACATGACAGTCTAACAAAGTGATGAATACAATGGTCTTTACAACCAGCTGAACCACAGTCAGAATCCAAGTCCTCAATTTACTCCTATGTGACCCTGAGAAAGTTACTGAATATCTCTATGCCTTGGAGCCTAGATATTATGCCTACCCTAGAAGATTGTTGTTTGGATTAAGAGAAACCATGTATACATATGATATAGATATAGATATCCATATATACATATGATATGGATATATGTGTGTATGTACATATGCCTTAAAACAGAGAACTGCTTAGAATATGTGCGTATGTATACACATAGAGATAGATAGATAGATAGATAGATAGATAGATAGATAGATAGATAGATAGACAGACAAATGGTTTAGGACAGAGATGGGCACATTAGAAATCATCCAATAATTTTATTCCTATTATTATTGCTAATTAAGTCTCTCAAAAGTGAGCAATTAGGATTATCAGTTAGGATAATATTCAAATGCATAGAACAAAAATAATTCAAACCAATAAACTAAAATATCAATGGTCTAAACTAGATAGAAATGTATTTCTTTGGTAGATAAAAAGTCCAAAGGCAGGCAGGAAAGTCCTGGGATGAAATGGGGGCTCCAATAATTCACCAGGAGCTAAGGTTCTCTTCAACTCTGTGCTCTGCCACCCCACATGTGGTCCTGGTCCTCATGATCTAATATAAAAGCTGGCATCCTGGCCATCACATCTGGCTCCAGGCAACAGATTTGGAGGAAACAAAAAAGAAAGGATACCCTGTTCCTTTTACAAAGACATTCTGGGAATCCTAGCTAACACTCTCATTCGGCCACACAGCCACACCTCACTCCCAGTTGCAAGGGAAGAGGAAGTAGCACTGTACCCAGTTAGAACCAGGGATTTTGTCAGTGGGAGGCTGGTAAGAATGGATATGGGAAGCAACTAGAAATCTCTTCCCCAACACAAGAATCAACACAAGAAGGCAAGCCACATTCTACATTCACAGCTCTGGTAAACTTGAAACAAAATTTCACTCAATGGCAAATACCCAGTACATGTCTGTTTCTACAGTCTATTCTTCACACATGCTCAGACTGATGTACTGAAAATGCAAGCCAGGCCCCCACTTAAAACCCTCCAAAGGCTGCCTACTGCAAATCGAGTTTAAGGAGTATGGATTTTACATGTAGCACAAGGTCCCAGCTGGACTGGCCCTGTGCAACTCTCTGACCTCATCTCACAGCCATCTCATTGGCTGCCTGATACGCATCACAGACCTTAGCTGGTTTTTGCTGCTGCTGTGGTTCTTGAACACCTCAAGCCTGCAGCTGCCCAGGCCTTCACCATGTCTGCTTTCCTGACCTGAATCTTACCATTCCTCGATCTTCCTTCCCTTCACTGGCTCCTCCTTGTCACTCGGAGTTCAACTCAGACTTTATCTCAGAGCCCTCCCGAGTCCCCCAGTCGTACTATGGTACATTACCCTACCTAACTCCTGGCCCAATACTCCCTACCACCTGATACTCTTCTTGTCCATACATATGTCTCTTTCCTCATTAGAATAGATACAGCATTAGAGGAACATCCATCTTATTCACTCTTCAAAAAACTTCCCCCAGCCCCACCCACTAGAGCTCACAGGTCTAGGCATGGTCATCTAGGCAGACATTTATTCATCTAGAAAACACTTACTGAGCATCTGCTCTGTATCAGGCACAATGACACAATGATACGAGAGTGCCTCAATTGAGCCCATTTTTACTGCATAACTTGACCATACAAATCATGTTCTAAACAGACTTCATTTTGGAGACCCCGAGTGCCATAAGATGATGTTCAAAGAGTTCAAAATTGTACATCACATCTGTATCAACAGTAGATGAACAGAAGGAGAAGAGGTTGTTTTATGGCACTCTAAGACCAGAAGGTAGACAACAGTCAATGGAATACACGAAACTGTTCAGGATGTCCAAGAAAGAGGCTTCACCTGAAAACAATCCACTATTTTCTTGTTTGTCCTTAAAAGATAGATTCATATCTACAAGTAAATATCTCTAAATGGTCCCCACAGGTAATCCATAAAGCTAGCACAAGTGCGGGAAAAGTTACCCAGCAATCACCAATGGCTCCCATGGACCCTGGATGGATAAGAGGAGACATGCAGAAGATACACAGAACAGGTGGTGACCAAGAAAGAGAAAGAGAAGAGAAGAGTGGGAGAGAGGGGGATGTGCTAGCTGAATGGAGCAAACAGAAAAGGGAGAAAGGAAGAAAAGCAAATCAAAGAAAGAACAGCTATTAAAAATGCTGAGTTGAAAATGTTTCAGATGGCCTCTGACATCTAATAAGTCATCTGTCTTTCTCAATACAGAAAAGTCATTACTTACGAGTGAACTAATACCAGCAACCGTGACAAGTAAAAACAACAAAGCCCATAGAAATATAAAAGTTCACCCCTTGCAGTTAGGCGAAAAAAAGAACGTATTCAATTTTTCAGATGAAAAACATTTGAACTGACTGAATTTATTGTAATGCAACTTGTATTATATGTTGAGAAAATGAAAAGGGGGAAAGAAAAAAAAAAAACAGCCACTGCTCAGCCTATCCTCAACTTTTTCTTGGAAAATAGACTACATTTTTTGAGAGCATGAACTCTTCTTAGAAACTGGTCATAAATATCAACATGGCACCCTGGCTACAGGCCATCACTTCTCATCAGACAGGCATAAATTAATAGCACCATCTGCCCTGCCCACGAGGACCCTATATAACCACCTCCCATAGGGTACAACCCAGGCCAGAGAAAGGAAGAACCCGAACCCGAGAACCTTCCAGATAACCAGGGCCATGGGAGGATTCCTCTGCCCTGGGAGGGGCTAGGAGCATAAGCAGGGGAATAAAATCCAGGCAAAACAGCAGCACAAGGATGTCATCAAGGGCAAGAGGCGCCTTGCTGTCCCTTGACCATAAGTCACCACTCTAGAACTCATCTTTGATTCCTTTCGTTCCTTCCTTCCCCCAGCCAGTCCACCAGCAAATGCTGATGCTATCTTTAAACCATGGCCTGAATCTCTAACACTTCTTTGCATCCTTACTGCCAGCACCCTAGTCCACACCACCACATCTACCCTGCAGGCTGCAGCCCTGGCTGTCTAACTGGCTGCCCCTCCAACCACTCCCCAGCTTACTTGCTTAAATTCCAACCAGTAGCTGGCATAGTTCAGGGGAAAAAAAAATCAGATTCTATCATCCCATTGCTTAAAACCTGTCTGGTTTCCATTGCCCTTGGAATAAAACGGAACTCCTAGGTCTGACCATCTCTGGAACCTGGCTGTGGCCTCCCTCTCCTCTACCTGCATTGGTTCCACACCCCTGGCCAACCCGCCAGCCCCTTTTCTCCTCCTGAACTCGCCTGGCGTCTCTGTAGGTGCTGTTTCTTCTGCCCACAACCCTCTCCTGAGCCTCTCACTGCAGCCCCTCATCATGTGGCTCTGTGCTCAAGAGCTTTAGAAGAGGCCTTCCCCAGCCACCTTGTCAAAACCAGGCCGCTTCCTCCAAGCCACTAGCCACTCTATCACTCTTTTATTAGAACTGTAGAAAATTACCTCAATTTTTTTTTTTATCTTTTTTTTTAGTTGTAAATGGACACGAATATCTTCATTTATTTTTACATGGTGCTGGGGATCAAACCCAGTGCCTCACACGTGCTTGCTCTACCACTGAGCCACAACCCCAGCCATAAATTACCTCAATTTTTAATTTGTTGATTTATTCATCATCTGTCTCCCCTAAGTATACTATAAGCTGCCCAAGGGTGGAGTCCCCACCAGCCTTCTCCAGGGCTGTATCCTCAGCACTTCCAACTAGCCCAAGTGCCTGGCACACAGGTATTCAGAAGCCGTGACATGAATGCATAAATGAGGTCTCAGCTTTGAGAGTTAATACAGATAGACAGGCCTCTTTAGATGACCTAACTCACACACTGATTGTACACATGGAGGGGAGGAAGAAAGGCACAGAAGAAGAAGAAAAAGTCACCTCTAATGTCACAGACTCCACATAGTATGGTGGTCTTTTTGAATGAGACACAATCTCAGACCACTCCCAATGGCAAACAACTCCAAACCTGAGGAAGAAGAAACCTATGCAACAGGAGAATCACAGAGGTAACATCATTGCACATAGTGAGACCCATGATCTGAAAGTGGTTGCCATGACCCAGTGCAGTCTGAAATTGGGCTCAGAATTGTGGAACTGTGCCGAGTATGGTGGCACACATCTATAACCCTAGCAACTTAGGAGGCTGAGGCAGGAGGATCACAAGCTGAAAGCCAGCCTTAGCAACTAAGTGAGGTTCTATACAACTTAGCAAGACCCTGCCTCAAAAAAGAGGGGGAGGCTAGGGAATGAGGCTCAGTGGTAAAGAGCCCCTGGATTCAATCCCCAATACAAAGAAAAAGAAAAAGAATTGTGGGAGTGAACAGATCCAAGGTGAACTCAGCAGTAAGAAACCCTTAAACAAAACAGAGGTCAGAAGCAGCACACTGTTTTTACAAGGGCTTCCACCAATGTGATCCTGAAATGCAAACCCTAACAAATGATTAGAAGGGCATGTGAGAATACACCCAGGATTGGGCTCTGGACTTAACTCTGTCTCTAACTCCTCCTGGTTCCACTACTTAACCTCTTTGGACATCATTTAGAAGTAAATCCATTTGGCCTAAACCTGCATCTTGCACACCCTCAAGACTTTACTGTACCCAGGCATACCACCTGTTCTATTCCCTGGATATTTTAACTTCAACAAATTTATTTTTTAAAGATACTTCATCTCACCCCAAAATGAAAGCCAATATCATTTGCCAATGACTAAATAGAATCTTAACATGAGAATAAAATATTAAGTTCTAACTACTCTTTGTTGACTACTAAAGGTGCTGAATGTGATCTCCTCTGTAAAAAAATACTTTATCAAGCATTAGAAAGACTGTAAAGAAGGGGCATCATCAAAACTGGTGTTTTTTCTGAGATGTAATCCAAAGAACTGAAAGAGGGCAGAGAAAGAAACAGCACTCTCCCTGAATAAGTCCCTGCTGGCTTGTGCTTTGTCTCAAACCACTGTGTGTGCCTCTGGACATACAGCCCACCTGGGGAAATACCAGTTTGCACACACATCTTGAAGTCCTCCATTTATGTCCTCTCATTCTAGTACCAACGATCAGGGTGTGTGACCAATTTGATGATATAACCAGCAAGTTTACTAATGCTCAAAGGTCTGAAAAAGGATGTCTTAAGAGTAAATGAGAAACAAAGATCATAGGGGAGATAATGTCAGTGGTGATGATCATGGTAATAGCCACTGACATACATTTGTACTTACTACAGGCAAGGGGTCATGCTAAGTAATCTTCACTTCTTTGGGCAGATAAAATTATTATTTCTATTTTACAGATGAAGAAATGAAAACCTCACAAAGAGGACAGAATATCAATTATTCTGATGTAAAACAACCGAAGTTATTTAAAATTTTTCCCAAATGTTTTTGTCCATGACCTACAGTAAGATGCAGTATGTTAAACCAAATGAAGTTTCCTTTTTTCTTGTTTACCAAAGAAACAATTTCATATGTTCAACCTAAATTTTATGCTGGGACCCAATACATAAAATACATACATATATATATATATATATATATATATATATATATATATGTATATATATACACACACATACATATACACACACACACACACATCTATGGTGTGTATATACATGTGCATACATGCATGTATATATCTGGTATAAAAATTACATAAACCGATATTTATTCTAATTATGTGCTATAATTAAACCTTTTAGAGGCTATATTTTATAAGATAAAAATTACATGGGATATTTTATAAACTAAACTCTGATATTTTCTATTCTTTTTATATTAGTTACAACCCACTAAAGTGTTACAAACTCACTAATGTGGTGCAACTCCCAAGTTAAAAAATATTAACCTACTAAAATGCTGATCATAAATGAGCAGACGACAGGGCTACCTTGAGCGAGATGGCACCTGACATCTTACACTCTCTCCCCAAGTTGTAAAGCAATAAGAAGCACAGGACCTGGCCCTGAATGTTTAATAAAAGCCTATAATTGGACTTTAATTGGACTTTAAAAATGACTCCCAGGCAAAAGAATATATGTGAGTTTAGTTGTATAAAGGAAAAACAAGTTTGATACGCGTCTATACTTTTTAACCACAGAATAACAGTGAAAGTCTCTTACTTAAACATTTAGGTAGGAAGATAAACAGCAAAAGATGGTTTGAATACTGAGGATAGTTGGCTGTGGGGAAAGGATTCGGGGCTAGAGGAAGGTAGAAGGTGGCTCTGCTAGCTTTTTATGATAAGCTTTACACATAAACAGTACAATTTGAGTCTGAATGGTAATTCATGTTGACTTTTCTAAAAAGTTTGTTTTGGGGCTGGGAATGCAGCTCAGCGGTAGAGCGCTTGCCTCGCATGCATGAGGCCCTGGGTTCGATCCTCAGCACCACATACAAAGCAGTAAAATAAAGACATTGTGTCCATCTACAACTAAAAATTAAAAAATTTTTTAAAAAATGTTTGTTTTAAGGGCTGGGATTGTAGCTCAGCGGTAGAGTGCTTGCCTCGCATGCATGAGGCCCTGGGTTCGATCCTCAGCACCACATACAAAAGCAATAAAATAAAGACATTGTGTCCATCTACAACTAGAAAAAATTTAAAAAAAAAGTTTGTTTTAAATTAAAAGATTTGATCTTAATAACAATTTAGTGCAGAAGAGTCTACATTAAATGGGGTTCTAAAGCTCCCACCACTGCGAGTTGGGAAGCTACTTGTTGAGGCTTCATTTTCTTCTTCAATTATATAAAGGGTTAGATGGGAGGTTTATCTGCGCCTGTGACTTTTGGACCCTATGACCAAGAAATACCTGAGAATAATTTTTCAGGTCACTTTAATTAAAGGGTATGGTGCTCCAAGATCATCCAAATGGTGAAAACTTGTGATTTCACTATAAGAAGCTAGAGCAAGCCTGGGGGTCTCGTATCCATGTGCATCTTTTCAGGGGAAACTTCTCAGTTGTACTTTCTCTTCTTCCTCTCGATACGGTCTCTATATTTCATAAATCATAATTGCATGTATCAGATTACCTTTTTCATGTTGACCAAGTACCTTTCTCAGAATTTCTTTCTTGTTTTCAATGTAGATACAAAATTTAGTTGAATAATACCATAATTAAATTTCTCAGTAGCTGTTTTTTATTTTAGAAGATAAGAATTACACTGAACTTTTTTATTGAACTGTCATTTTTATCTTAACTGTGGCTTAACCTCGTAATCTAATTATTTTCCTAAACCAACTTTACAGCTAATAAAAGAAAAATATGAAAAATTAAATTACATAATAAAGCATGAAGACAGTAGAGCTATCATGAGACTCTCAGATTGAAAAACTAGTACGAACTCATTTATACTGTTGAAAAGTTGTTTTCCTCCATATTAAAAAAAAAAGATGAAATAAAGAAACCTCTTTTAAGTAGAATAATAAATTTGGATACTTTAATTCCTAAAGATACCTTTAGAACCAAATCCAAGCATCATAATGGAATATTAGCTTTTCAACCACAATAGAAAGGAATCAACCTGACAGCAGTCACTGCTAAGTTTTCAGTTGAGACACTTGTAAAAGAACTACTCCCTCTTCCTTCTCTTTTCCAAAGCATTTAATTTCAACTCTAATATTTTAAAATTCCTTCTCTTTTCCAAAGCATTTAATTTTCAACTCTAATATTTTAAAAAGTTATTATTTCTTTCCTCTTCTCCTTTATGGTATGCACTAATTCTTTCTATCCTCCAAAAGGGTCATGTCAAAATAGAAGCCACCCAAAAAGAATGGCATTCTGTACCTATGCTCAGCAGAACACCTGCACAGGTAAGAACTACCCTTTATCTGAATTGTTTGGGATCAGAAGTATTTCAAAATTACGAAGTTTTTGAAATTTGGAGTATCTACACATACCTATGAGATATCTTAGGGATAAGCCCCAAGTCTAAACTAGAAATTCATTTATGTTTCATGTATAGCTTATGCATAGAGCCTGAAGGCAATTTGTATAATATTTTAAATAATTTTGTCCATAAAAGAGTTTGATGGTGTGAAAATGTCCACTTGCAGCATCATGTCATCACTCAAAAAGTTTTTGATTTTGGAGCATTTATGATTTTATTTTATTTTTTTTTTTTT
>PVHX01016935.1:0-41613 GCA_004024805.1 Geosciurus inauris | reverse complement strand
AAGCCTGTAATCCCAGCACTTAGGGAGGCTGAGACAGGAGAATCGCGAGTTCAAAGCCAGCCTCAGCAACGGCGAGGCGCTAAGCAAGCAACTCAGTGAGACCCTGTCTCTACATAAAACACAAAATAGGGCTGGGGATGTGGCTCAGTGGTCGAGTACCCCTGAGTTCAATCCCTGGTACCAAAAAAAAAAAAAAAAGTTTAACACTACTAGCTTTTAGAATTTGAAAGAATCTAATTGGGCAATACACAGAAGTCACATGAGGAAGATATTATAATTATAATCCCTATTAATTCAACTGAAAAGCTTTGAGACCAGAGAATCTTCTTTCCCACAAGGACAAAGTACATTCTCTTAGGAATTTTGTCTGTGAGATTTCCCTGCCTAGTATATACATTTGTTAGGTTCTGATATCCTTAGAATATCATGTATTTACTTACTCAGGCTGGCATGGTGGCACTCACTTGTAATCCCAGCAACTCCAGGATTACAAGTTTGAGACCAGCCTCTGTAACTTAGCAAGAACCTATTTCAAGGGGCTGGGATTATAGCGCAGTGGTAGTGTGCTCGCCTAGCACGCAGAAGGCACCGGGTTCAATCCTCAGCACCACATAAAAATAAAATAAAGATATTCTGTCACCTACAACTAAAAAATAAACATTAAAAAAAAAAGAACCTGTTTCAAAAAATAAAAAGAGAGGGGCTGGAATTGTGGCTCAGTGGTAGAACGCTTGCCTCACATGCATGAGGCATTGGGTTCAATCCTCAGCACCACATAAAAATAAATGGAATAAAGATATTGTGTTCACCTACAACTAAAAAAAAAATTTTTTTAAATAAATAAATAAAAATAGATGGGGACATAGCTCAATGGTAAAGCCCCCTGGGTTCAATCCACAGTACCAGAAGAAAAAAAAATAGTACTTGCTCAGTAAATATTTATTAATAGCCTACTCCTTGGTATTTTGATGGGCCTTGGGTACTGAACAGTGAATTAAAAACCATGATAACTGATCTCTTGGAATTTAAAACGGGGAAGAAGGATGATAAACAAATGTATAAATGCATGCTTAGTTACAAACTGTGATGAGTCCATTGAAGGAAAGAAATGCAGTGAAGAATAGGGATATCAACAAGTAAGGAGATCTCTTCAGACTAAATGATCATGAACATTTTCTCTGCAAACCACACAATAAAGAGGGAAGAGAGAAAGCATTCCTGGCAGAGAGAAATGTGGAAAGAATTTGATATGTTGGAAAGTCTAAATAGAAACTGGCTTGTCAGGAGTTTGGTAGGAAAAAAGGGAATGACAACCTGGTAGCTTGGAGGCAGGCAAGGGCCAGATCATTCAAGGCCAGGTGAGCTACTGGGATTTGTTCCTGAAGTGATTAGAAGCCACTGAAAGATTTAAAGCAAAGACTCAGGAGGCCGAGACAAGAGGATCACAAGTTCAAGACCAGCCTCAGCAACTTAGGGAGGCCTTGTCTCAAAATAAAAAAATAAAAAGGGCTGGGGATATGGCTCAGTTGTTAAGCACCCCTGGATTCAATCACCAGTACCAAAAAAAGGAGGCTGGGGGTCAAGTTGCACTTTTTTTTTTTTTGGTACCAGGGATTGAACTCAGGGGCACTCAACCACTGAGCCACATTCCCAGCCCCATTTTGTGTTTTATGTAGAGACAGGGTCTCACTGAGTCACTTAGCGCCTCGCAGTTGCTGAGGCTGGCTTTGAACTCGCGATTCTCCTGTCTCAGCCTCCCTAAGTGCTGGGATTACAAGCGTGAGCTACCGCGCCCGGCTAAGTTGCACTTTTAAAAGAATGCTTTGCCTGCATCATAGAGAAGTAGAAATGGAAGTGCCAGGACGATTTGGTACAGCCTGGGCTGGAGAGAATGATCTAGACTGTGGCAGAGGTGAAAATGACACAAACAGATGCATGCAAAATAGTCATGGAGGGAGGGAAGGCAGAGGATGGGACATGGTGGCAGGAAAGATGGTGGAATGCAACATACAACAATGCCCTAGGTCCATGTATGACTGCACATGTGGTGTAACTCAATATTGTGTCCAACCTGAAAAGTGAAAAGTTGTGCTCCATTTGTGTACAACGAATCAAAATGCATTCTGCTGTCATGTAAATCTAATTAGAATAAATAAATGAAAAAAAAAGAAAAACTAGTCGTGGCAGTAGAGTGGCAGCATGTACTAAATGATGGGAATCAGCTCATGATGGAAAGGGAAGACTGGAGGTAAGTACACAGGAGGGTAGATGGTAGCATCATTTACTAAAATCAGGAAAACTGGAGAGAAAAACAACTTTGGAGATACGGAGAAAATCAGGCAATTTGATTCTGACAGTAATTAGCATAAGATGGCCTTTCAGATCATAGCAATAAACTTGGATTCATCCACTCTCTAGCCCTGGGGTATTCAAGTAAGAGAGATCGGGTAGCATTAGAAGATGCTACAAAGGAGACCAAGAAGGAATAGCAGAGAGGTAAGTGAAAACCAGGAGAGTCTAGTATCAGATTCTAAGAGAGGAGAACTTTCTAACTGGCCTTGAACTTATGATCCTTCTGCCTTAGCCTCCCAAGCCACTGGGATTACAGCCGTGCACCACCATGCCCGAGAGGGGATGGCACGAACACAGGCTACCGAGAGGTCACTTGTACACTGAGCTTCATTTTGACAATGGGGTGCTCAGTTCTTGCCTGTGGCAAAAACAGTTCTATTGAGTAGTAGAGATGAAAGGTATATTGAAGTAGGTTAAAGGATGGAAAATGTTTAGGCTGTGCAAACATAGAAACTCTTGGGGAAATTCCTTTGTTCATCTACGATGGACTGGATAAGCTTTGGCAAGCCTTACTGATGCGTGGCAGCTCCAGAAAGGTAATCAGCCCTACAGCATCAGGATTCATCAGCTTTGGGGGAACTGAACTCCTTTGAAAATGCTTATTTGGGCTCACATTCACATTCACTCCATGCTTATTTTTTACCATTCCCCACCTTTAGATGAAAATCGAACAAAAGCAGGCCCAACAGAAGTTATTAGACAGCACAAAGATGTATGCTTCCCTCACAGCAGAGTGGAAGCACTGTCAGCAGAAGATCAAAGAACTAGAGCTGGAAGGACTTAAGCAAGCTCAGAGCATCAAATCACAGAACCACCTGCAGGAAAAGCTGGCTCAGGAGAAATCTAAAGTTGCCAGTGCAGAGGAAAAGGTAATTATATTCATGCTTACCAACAGCATAGCTCTGAATACCGCTACAGGAATGCTGTTTCCTCAAGGATTTTAAAAAATAGATGTTTCAAACTGGGTAGAATTCGAATTTTTTTCCTTTGGTCTCCCTTCATTTTTATTTCTTTTGATTTCAACTGCTGCTACAATTCCAGCGAATCTCATGTTTTTAAAAACTGCATGAACTTAAAATTTTGTTTTATTAAAATAAATTTAAAGAACTGACTGAGCCCATAGGACTTTGTTCATATTGTCAAATTTTAAAGGACTTATTTTCATCTCATTTGGCTTGAGTGTTTATGTGGTTTCTATTTTGTAATTTTTACAGGGATTTTTGTTAGGAAATGAACCATTCCTGAACATTGCCCCTGCATTTTAGGTTGTCTAACACCAGGTGGCAGTAGCATATAGCAATTGCACATTGGGATGTGCCACTTTGTCTGAGTTAAGCCTTAGATAAAAAATCATTTCATCAGCCATATACATACAAAGCAAACATCAAAAATAAGATGGCAGCAAAATTAATTAAACTGAAGAAAATTGGGGCTGGGATTGTAGCCCAGTGGTAGAGCGCTTGCCTCACATGCGTGAGGCCCTGGGTTCAATCCTCAGCACTACATACAAAGCAATAAAATAAAGACATTGTGTCCATCTACAACTAAAAAAATATTTTTAAAAAATGTTTTAAAAAACTGAAGAAAATTGAATGCTGAATTTTAAAAAAAAAACAGTACAAAAGGATTACACTTGTAATCCCAGCAACTCAGTGGCTGAGACAGGAGGATTGCAAATGCAAAGCCAGCCTCGGCAACTTAGTGAGGCTCTTAGCAATTTAGCAAGACCCTATCTCAAAATAAAAAATAAAAATGGCTGGGAATGTGGCTCAGTGGTAAAGCACCTCTGGGTTCAACTCCCAGTATTAAAAAAAAAAAAGTTCTATTTATATGACATTCAAGAATAGATAAAACTAAACTAAAGTCAGGTGTGATGGTACACACCTATAATTCCAGTGATGGAAAGTTGAGGCAGGAGGATCACAAGTTAGAGGTTAGCCTCAGCAATTTAGTGAGGCCCTAAGCAATTTAGCAACACTCTGTCTCAAAAAATAAAAAGGATGGGGCTGGGGATATAGCTCAGTTGGTAGAGTGCTTGCCTAGCATGCACAAGGCCCTGGGTTCAATCCCAGCACCACCAAAACACAAAATAAAATTAAAAAATAAAAAGGACTGGAGATGTAGCTCAGTGGTAAAGCACCCCTGGGTTCTATCACCGGTACCAAGTAAATAAATAAGCAAATAAACAAATAAATAAAAATAAGCAAGCTACATAGGTGGGATAGTCCTCATCCTCCTCTTCATGAGGGCTGTTAAGTAGGAGGGACACAAGGGAATCTTCTGTGGCACTGGAAGTATTCTGTCTTGGCCTGAGAACTAGTTATACAAGTAATATTACATTGAGTATGCTTAAGACATGTATGTTATATGTATATGTATGTTACTTTCCCATATGTATATTTTTATTCCAATAAAAAGTAATTGGTAAGATTGATAAAAATGGGCAAAATGTTTAAATGAGCACTAAATATTGATGATTATTTGATGCAGCAGAAACTTTTTTTTTCAAAGCCATGACCTTTTTAAAAAAAAATGTTTAGTCGTAGATGCACACAATACCTTTATTTTATTTATTTATTTCTATGTGGTACTAAGGATGGAACCCAATGCTTCACACATGCTAGGCAAGTGCTCTATCTCTGAGCTACAACCCAAGCCCACAGGAACTCATATACTAAAGTTAGATGAAAGAATAAATTAGTGTAACCATTTGGAAAACAATTTGGCACTATCTAGTCAAGCTAAGTGTGTGTGTGTGTGTGTGTGTGTGTGTGAGAGAGAGAGAGAGAGAGAGATACAACTTAACATTTCTAGGTATAAGGGATAGAAAAATTATTGTACTGCACATGTATCAGGAAACAGGAACAACCATGTTCATAGCAACAGCATAGTTACTATGAACTATGTTCATAGTTTTAAATAGCAGAGAAGTAGAAACAACCCAATGTCCACTGACACAAGATGGAATAAATTGCTGTGTATTTACATAATAACACAAAACAGTGAAAAATAAATGAATTATAGGTACATGCTATAGTTCAATATATAAAAGTGAATCTTTTTAAAATCACCGAAACCACAGTATGATTCTATTGATAAAAAGGTTAAAATAGTACAAAATAAAAATTTACCATATATAGAGATCTATATTTTATATATATATATATATATATATATACATATATATATAAATTATTAAATAGAAGAAGCAATCTAGGTGCCATGGCATACACCTATAATCCCAGCAAAATTTGAGGCTCGCCTGGGCAACATAGTGAGACCCCTGTATCAAAATAAAATTTTAAAAGGGTTGAGGATATAGGTCAGTGGTAGAGCAGGCAGAAGGCTATGGGTTCAATCCCCAGCATGATGGGGGTTAAAAAAGAAAAAGAATTCTCTGCAGACACAACTAATAGTAGCACCTCCACAGAACTTAAGCTGATCTCAGGATGACTGGCTGTCCACTGCCATTGCCCTTGAATCATTCTGCATCTTTACTTCTCCTATGCTGTGTAGGCTCTGCAAAGACCTAGGTTCCAGGACTAAAAATGATGCAGAAAGCTTTTCTTTTAGAAAAGGGTTGCCATCCTCTGGCATTCACTGAATGTTTGTGGGGAATATGGTGCCAAAGGATTCCTCCTTGGGTCAATAATACATTTGAGGGAAATAGCTATCTTTCCGAAATCTATTCATTTAACAAATATTTATTGAGCACCTATTATATAACAGTTACAGTTTCAGGGGAAACAGGGTTTCTAAAATAATAATAATAATGAGGAAGCTGGATGCAGTGGCACATGCCTGCAATCCTAGCAATTTGGAGGTGAAGGCAGGAGGATCATGAGTTTGAGGCCAGCTTCAGCAACCTAGCAAGACCCTATCTCAAAATAAAATATAAAAAGGGCTGGGGAAGCTGGAGTGCAGTGGTGCACACCTGTAATCCCAGTGGCTCCGGAGGCTGAGGCAGTAGGATCTAGAGTTCAAAGCCAGCCTCAGCAAAAGCGAGGCGCTAAGCAACTCAGTGAGACCCTGTCTCTAAGTAAAATACAAATAGGGCTGGAGATGTGGCTCAGTGGTTGAGTGCCCCTGAGTTCAATCCTGAGAAGATGAAGAAAAATAAGGAGGAGAAGGAGAAGGAAGAGGAGGAGGAGGGGGGACTTTTGATCTAACATGCAAATTCTAAAATATAATTAAATATGGTTCTTTCAAATTAATAAATCAGATTTTTTCAGGGCTAGGGATGTAGCTCAGTGGCATGTGTGAAACCCTGGGTTCAATCCTTAGCACTGCATAAACAATACATAAATAAATGCATTATCTTCATCTACAACTTAAAAAAAATAAATCAGATTTTCAGTTCTACAAGAGTATTGAGGAACCTATTATTACTGCTAGGTGATATGCTAATAGGTGCTTCATTCATAAGAGACTTCTATTTTGTTTTGAGGTATTATTCATTAATATAACCACACTTTGGAAAAACTAGATACTCTCTACATTGCTGCTCAAAGTATAAATCGGTTTAATTCTTATGGAGGCAGTTTGGTATTATCCATAAAACAATAACTAATAAATTTTGCCCTAGAGAATCACACCTATAATTTATTCTGTAGACATCAGTTGTAATAGCAATTTTTTGTTATAGCCAAAGATTGTAACCTACATAAATGTTCATCAGTAGGGGGCTGGTTAAATAAGTATATCCTTACAGTAGAATGGTATGCAACTGTAAAAGAGAAGGCGACTCTACATATACACATAATGTAGAAAAAATCACCAAGTATATTTTTATTTGTAAAAGGCAAGATGCATAATTATATCTAGTATGTCATTACTTATGTAACGTTTTTATGTGTATGGAGGATAACTATGTAATATTTATTTATAAATGAATCTCTGAAAGGATACAAAAGAAATTAATAACAGTGATTACCTATTTAGTAGAGGAAAGCTGGGAGGAAATGGGCTACGGAAGGATTCTTTTCATGAGAGAGCTTCTTTTATACATACACACTGAAAAATATGAATGATTACAAATGGCAAATATGAAGTAAGTTATTCTAAAGTTAAAATAAATCTAGCCATACTGTTTACTTTAGACCATATCTGTATGTTAGCTATGTTGGGCATTATGTGCTGTTTCCCTGATTCAAAAAAATGATCATACCCTTCCTAATGTTCTACTTGTCAACTTTTTTTATTCGAGATTTTGGACCTGCAGCAGAAATTGGAACAGGCTCATAAAGTCTGTCTCACAGACACTTGTATTTTGACGAAGAAGCAACTAGAGGAAAAGATCAAAGATGCAATAGAAAATGAAGCTGAGTTAAGGCGACAATATCAGGAAGAACAACAGAAGAGGTGAGAGGAGCAGGGTCTGAGTTTCCCGGGGATATATCCATGATTGACTGCACCAGCCGTGGCACTTCACTGAGGTGGCATTTCTTCAGCCCCACTGAGGCAGACTCCGTCACATGTAACACACTGCATACTAGCTGTTTATTTTCTTATTATCTCTGGCACCAGTGTGGGATTCCTAAAGGCAGAGCATATTTCTTGTTGTTTTGGTGCACACCTGGTACACCTGTGAATTTTCATGGAATGACTGGATTGCCTATGAATTATGATTGCCTATGAATATGTGATTGACACATATTCAAACCACAGTGAAGTTGGTGTTTTATCTTTATCCACCAATGTTCTTCAGAGTTCTTCAATGTTCAATGTTCTTCAATGTTCTTCAGGTTCCAATAACTTACAGGCATCTTAATTAACAAACTGCTGCCAGAAAGGAACTACCATTTTTTCTAAAATTATTGTGAAGATTATGATTCTTACTCAAAGCCTCCTCTGGGAAGTCAGGCACAGTGTTACATGGCTATAATCCCCAGAGACTCAGGAGGCCAGGCTCAGTGGTCGAGTGCCCCTGGATTTAATCCCCAGTACCTCCAATTTTTTTTAATTAATTAAGGCATCTTCTGCTCTAGATTTCAGTAACTTCAATAGCTCAGTATATTCATAGAAGTATCTTCTTTTTTTTTTTTTTTTTTGGTACTGGAGATTGAACTCAGGGGCACTCAACCACTGAGCCACATCCTCAGCCCTATTTTGTGTTTTATGTAGAGACAGGGTCTCACTGAGTTGCCTAGCACCTCGCCATTGCTGAGGCTGGCTTTGAACTCGCAATTCTCCTGTCTCAGCCTCCCTAAGTACTGGGATTACAGGCTTGCGCCACTGTGCCCGGCTTCATAGAAGTATCTTATGAACCAACTGTCAATTAGCATATTGCCTAGCACCAATAATAGATTCCTTAATACCCCTGTAGAACTGAAAAATCTGATTCATTTACTTATTTTTTAAAACTGTAGATGGACATAATACCTTTATTTATTTTATGTGGTGCTGAAGATCAAACCCAAGGTTTCATACATGCTTCTTATTTTTATGATTCTCAAAATGATTCTCAAAATGATTCACATATATTTCAAGAAAAAATATGGTTTTAGCCACTAAAAAGATATCCGGATGTTCACACATTATTTGTAGCTCAGAAACTTACCTAACGGGTAGTTGCAATGCTAGCCTAGGGTCTCCCTAGTAAATAAACATTTGAGTAAGTGAATGAATGAATGAATGTACATATGAATAAATAATGAATCCACTCAGGTGCTGTGGAAGAATATTTGTCTCCCCCCGCCCCCGCCATGTCTAGCAAGAAAACAAGGCAAAGTCCTATTATGGTATAGATATCACATGAGGTATCCCCCCAAAACTCCTGTATTAACGCAGGAATGTTCAGAGGTGAAATGATTGGATTGTGAGAGCTGTAATCTAATCAGTCCACCTTAGTTTGAATGGATTGACTGGGTGGTCACAGTAGGCAAGTGGAGTGTGGCTGGGTCGCTGGGGGTGTTTCCTGAAAGCATACATCTTCCCTGTGGCTCCTTCCCCTGCCCCTCTACTTCCTGACCCCACCATGAGTCGAGCAACTTTCCTATGCTGGGCTCTTCCCCCATGATGTGCTGCCTCACCTTGGACTCAGAGCAATGGAGTTGGCTATCTATGAACTGAGACCTCTGAAACTGTGAGCCCCAAATTAATTTTTCCTCCTCTAAGTTGTTCTTGTGGAGTATTTTGGTTACAATGATACAAAAGCTGACTAAAACAAATTGGTACCAAAAAGAGGAGTCATTGTTATGACTAACCTGACTATATGGTTCAGAAGCCTTTGTAGCTGGTTTGCGGGAAGAATTTTGAAAAGTTTAGATATGCAAACCAGAAAAGCTTTAGAATGTTGTAAGCAGAGCTTAGTGGGTGATTCTGGGAGTGCTCAGAACAGAATGGTCCTAGGAATGTCAATTGTGCTCAGGAGGTTTCAAAGGGAAATGAGGACTATTGGGAATTGGACTAGAGGCCATTTGTGTTAGTCTGGAAAGAACTTGTCTACATTTTGCCCACATCCTGAGTCTTTGGATGAGACTGAATTTAAAAGTGATGAACTAATTAATATGGCAAGGGAAATTTCAGGCAGTACAGCATTTCCCCAATGACATGGATGTTGCTAGCAATTTTTAGCCAGGTTTACTATGAAAGTCAGGAGCAGAAAGCAGAACTAAAGGATTTCTTTTTATACTGAGGATTGAACCCAGGGGTGCTTTACCACCCAGCCATTTTTAGTAGTATCTCTTTAATGGCTATAATCTCTTCAACAAGCCCAACAAGTCCAGCCATTTTTATTTTTTATTTTGAGACAGGGTCTTTCTAAGTTGCTTAGGGCCTCACTAAAGTGCCAAGGCTACTCTCAAACTTGTGATCCTCCTGCCTTAGCCTCCCCAGTCACTGGAATTATAAACATGTGCCATCATGCCCAGCTCAGAAAGAATTTTTAAAAATTGCAGCTTGACCAGAAAAGTGCATGTAAAACTGGGGCCAAAGAAGTTGGGCTTTTTGAAGAGATTAAAGCCCTTAAACAGATACTAAATAGGAGTCTGAGGTTATGACTTAGTGGTACAGTGCTTACCTAGCATGTGTGAGGCACTGGGTTTGATCCTCAGCACCATATAAAAATAAATTAATTAAATAAAGGCATTATGTCCATCTATAACTAAAAAATATTAAAAAAAAGAGAGAGAGATGCTAAATAGCACAGAAACAATAAGAAAGATGCCTCAAAGGCATCTCAGGAATTTGCAAGACCACAGGAACTACAGGCTCCAGGGTACACAAGAGAAAATTATTTTGAGAAGAGATCATAAGGGCACCCTCTTACAAGGGGGACCTAAGAAGTTATTTCACCATGTTGAGCCCGCAGGCACTCACTGCTGCAGCCCTGATTGGCGAGGGAGCAGGTATTGCACAAGCTGGCTACAGATCTTGGTGTCATCAACACTCTGGATCTGCAGGAATGCAGGATCTGAAGTCTTTAAGTAGTCATGGATGCTTCTACTGAGATTTCAAAGGAAGCCCTGGGAGGCCAGGCAAAGTGTAGCAGGGTCAGTGTTCCTACAGGCTGCCCCTGAGAGGGTGATATGCAATGGAGACCCCAGGAATTAAGAGATGCCAGTAATATGGACCATCTGCTAAGAAAAGCTGCTAGCTGCAGAGAGTCAGGTTAAAAGAGAGCCCATGTGCACTGCAACCCAAAAGGCCAAAGAAGCAGGGCTGCTTAAGCCCTTTGGAAATAACCTCTTACTGCCAAGTGTCCTAGTTGCTGGACGTCTTTCTATGCTCCTGTTCCTCCTTTTTGGAATGGGAATGTTTACTCTTTGCCACTCTGTGTTGTATATACATAACTTGCTTTTGATTTATACAAGGGCTCACAGCCAAGATGTTGCCTTTGGTCTCAGAGGAGACTTTGGACTTGGGCAATATAAAAATTTAAGACTTTTGGAGATCACACTCTTAGACATGGATATGAGCTTTTGGGGGCTCAGGGTAGAATGCTACAGTCTGGATATGAGATGCCCCCCACCAAGTTCCTGTATTAATACAGAAACGTTGAAAGGTGGAGTAATCACATTGAGAGCTGTAACCTAATCAGTTCATCCTAGTTTAAATGTACTGAGTGATAACCATAGGCAGTGGGTGTGGCTGGAAGAGGTGGGTCACTGGGTGCCCTGGAAGGGCTCATCTTCCCTACGGCCTCTCCTCTGCAACCCCTGCTTCCTGACCCCACCCTGAGCTGAGCAGCTTTTCTCTTCTGGGGCATTCCCCTATGATGTGCTCCCTCACTTTGGGCCCAGAGCAATGGAGTCAGCCATCTATGGACTAAGGCATCTGGAACAGTGAGCCTCAAATAAACTTTGTTCTTGTTGGGTATTTTAGTTACAGCAATGCAAAAGCTAACTAAAACAAGCCCCAAGGGCAAAATAAACTTTAAAAAAAATGATGAACGATATACAAACCCCTAAGTCAAGGGACAGATAATAGTATCAGCCCTGGGTTCAGGAGAAGCCAAAGCAGCTTGCCACAAGGTAAGAGAGCTGAACTAAGAAAATCCAAACAATCTCTGGAGGAAAGCAACCCTGATTTAGATAGTAAGGATTCCTCTATATTAAGCTTAATAAAATATAAACTTACAATTGATGTTACCAAACACCACAAGGAAACTGGCTACCAGGAACAAAAATGAGCAGAAACAACAAGCCCCAGATTTATAACACCCAAGAACCTCAGCAACTGGGATTATGGAAAACTGATTATAAAACAAATATACAAAGGTTTTCAAGAAACAAAAAATATTATCAAAGAATTGAACAATGAAAAAGGCTATTTAACTTTTCTGAAGCATGGTGTCCTTATCTCTAAAGTGGGAAAAAGGATACCAGTTCTTCTATGACAATTTGCAGAAAATAAATATGTAGAAAAAATATTTAAACCAAGTGTAGGAAAAAGAAATATGTAGGGAAATTTTTCCATCATAAGGGGATTACATAGCATATGTTGTTTTGTAAACTGGACCAAAGTAACTCCCATCTATATATTTATATTGTTACATATTTTTTCTTAAAATATTATGCTCTGTTTATTTGACATTAAATCTTCTAGAGCATTATTTTAATGATGTGCCATAAGTTGCTTAATAAATCCTTCATGCTGGGCATTTAGATTTTTTTCCCAGTTTCTTGCTATTACAGTGAGACAATATATATCCTGGCACATAATAAGCACTGTTATCAGTAAGGAGTCAATCAGAGAAAGAGAACCAGTGGGGCTGGAATTGTAGCTCAGCGGTAGAGCGCTTGCCTCGCGTGCGTGAAGCCCTGGGTTCGATCCTCAGCACCACATACAAAGCAATAAAATAAAGACATTGTGTCCATCTACAACTAAAAAAAAAATATTTAGCCGGGCGCGGTGGCTCAAGCCTGTAATCCCAGCACTCAGGGAGGCTGAGACAGGAGAATTGCGAGTTCAAAGCCAGCCTCAGCAATGGTGAGGCGCTAAGCAACTCAGTGAGACCCTGTCTCTATATAAAACACAAAATAGGGCTGGGGATGTGGCTCAGTGGTCGAGTGCCCCCGAGTTCAATCCCCAGTACCCAAAAAAAAAAAAAAAAAAAAAAAAATTTAAAAAAAAGAAAGAGAACCAGTAAGAGGAGTATATATTTACTAAGAGATTTGTTGGGTTTATTTTGTTTTGTTTTTTTCAGTGCTGGGGATTAAACCCATAGCCTCATATATGTTAAGCAAAGCAAGCACTCTACCACCAAGCCACATCCCCAGCCCTAGTAAGATTTGTTACAGGGATTTGTTTTCTTTCTTTTTTTCTTTGTTTCTTTTTTTAAACTTGAGATTGAACCCAGGGGCACTTTGCCACTAAGCTACATCCCCAGTCATTTAAAAAATTTTTTCAGACAGGGTCTCACTAAGCTGCTGTGAGGGTCTCACAATTGCTGAGGCTGTCCTTGAATTTACAATCCTCCTGCCTCAGCCTTCTGAGTCACTTGGATGATAAGCATGTGCCACCTAACCCAAGAGAGGGAGAAGTTAAAGGAGGATCCAAGGGACGGTGCAGCTATGGTATGTCTAGCTATCACCTCATGCCAAGACGAACAGCAGATACATGGCAATGTGTACAAACTACAGAAGCACCTGCTCCATCCAAGTGTAAAGCACAGAATGCTTCACTTCTGCCTTCTGCACACATACATCTCCTGGCACATACCTGTAATCCTGCAGCTTGGGAGGCTGAGGCAGGAAGATCACAAGTTCAAAGCCAGCCTCAGCAACTTAAAGAGTCCCTAAGCGGGGCTGGGATTGTAGCTCAGTGGTAGAGTGCTTGCCTTGCATGCGTGAGGCACTGGGTTCGATCCTCAGCACCACATAAAAACAAATAAAGATATTGTGTCCATCTACAACTAAAAAAAATTTTAAAAAAAAAAGAGTCCCTAAGCAACTTAGCAAGGCCTTGTCTCAAAATAAACAAACAAAAAGGGCTGGGGAAGCCGGGCGAGGTGGCTCAAACCTGTAATCCCAGCACTTAGGGAGGCTGAGACAGGAGAATCGCGAGTTCAAAGCCAGCCTCAGCAACGGGGAGGCGCTAAGCAACTCAGTGAGACTCTATCTCTACATAAAACACAAAATAGGGCTGGGGATGTGGCTCAGTGGTAAAATGCCCCTAGGTTCAATCCCCAGTACCAAAACAAACAAACAAAAAAACACAACTATATCTCTTATGGCCCTCTCTAACACATTACAAAGTCACTATACTAAAAAGTATTATTTTATTATAATATTTTATGCTATTGTTATTACTAATGTCATCATCATTATCATCTTCTTCTTCAATAAAATAAGAAAATATTATTTGGCCAGAACAAAATGCTTGGGAATAAAAGAAGTGGTAATAAAATGAGGCTGGAAAGGTCAACTAGGCTTAGGACATGTGGAATCTAACAAACCACTTTAAGGAGTTTGTATCTGTTCATGAGATATTGGTCTGCTGTTTCCCTTTCTGGTAATATCTTTATTTGGTTTGCTCTTATGGTAATGTTGGCCTCAAAAAATTACTTAGGGGCTGAGCACAGTAGCAGACACTTGTAATCTCAGCTGCTCAGGAGGGTGAGGCAGAATTGCAAGCTGGAGGCCAGCCTGGGCAACACAGCAAGACTCTGTCTCAAAATAAAATTTTTAAAAGGGCTGGGGATATAGCTCACTAGTAGAGTGCTTGCGTAGTATGCGTGAGGCTGTATGTTCAATCCTCAGTACTGACAAAAAAAATCAGTTAGGAATTTTCTAGAAGAGATTCTTCTAGAAGGGATTCTAGAGAATTGATGTATTTTTTTTTTCTTTCTTAAATGTTTGGTACAAATCACCAGTGAAACCACTGAGCCTAGTGGTTGATTTTTAGAAGGGTATTACTTATTGATTAAAAAAAAAATTTTTTTTTGAGACAGGGTCTTACTATGTTGCCCTGGCCGGTCTCATGGGTTCAAGTAACCCTCCCACCTAGACTCCAAGTATCTGGGACTACAGGTGTGCACCACCACACCAGCAGGATTCTGTTTCTTTAGTAGATATAGGCCTATTCAGATTTCTGTTTCTCTTGTATGAATTTTGGTAGTTTATGTCTTTCAAGGAATCAGTCCATTTCATCTAAGTTATCAAATTTATGGGTATAGATTTGTTTATAATGTTCCTTTATTATCTTTTAATATCTATGGGATTAGTAGAGATGGCCCCTCTTTCATTTCTGGTGTTAGTAATTTGCATAGTCTATATTTCTTGGTTAGCCAGGTGAGAGATTTATCAATTTTATTGGCCTTTTCAAAGAACCAGTTTGGGGGTATTTTAAGGTTTATGTTTTTTATTTGTTTGTATTTGTTTGGGGTTGGTTTGTTTGGGGTTTTATTTGTTTGTTTGTTTGTTTGAGTGGTACTTGGGTTTGAACCAGAAGCATTCTATCACTGAGTCACCTCCTCAACCCTTTAGTTTTTTTTTAAAAGACCAAATAATGACTAGCCAGGTTATCCTCAAATTTGCTATCCTCCTGCCTCAGCCTCCCAAGTAACTGGATTACAGGCATGTCCCACCATGTCCAGGTGCAGCTTTTGGTTTCACTGACTTTCTCTGTTGTTTTCAGTCTCATTGATTAATACTCTCACTTTTTATTATTTCTCTCCTTCTGCTTGCTTTAAGGTTATAATGCTCTTCTTTCTCTAGTTTCCTAAGGTGGAAGCTCAGATATTGGGTTTAGATTTTTCTTCCTTTATAATTCATATATATAATAGCACAAGTCTCCCTACTTTTGGTGGTATCACATAAATTTTGTAAGATGTATTTTCTTTCTCCTTTCTTTCCTTCTTTCCTTCTTTCCTTCCTTCCTTCCTTCCTTCTTTCCTTCTTTCCTTCCTTCCTTCCTTCCTTCCTTCCTTCTTTCTCCCTTCCTCTCTCTCTCTTTCTTTCTTTCCCAAGTATTGAACCCAAGGGTGCTTAACCACTAAATCACATCCCCAGCCCTTTTTATTTTTTCTTTTGAGACAATGTATCATAAGGTTGCTTACAGCCTCACTAAGTTGCTGAGGCTGGCTTTCAACTTACGATCCTCCTGCCTCAGCTTTCCAAATAGCTAGGATTACAGACATGTGCCACCATGTCCAGCTTCAGATTTTGTTTTTATATGAATATTGTTCTATTCTATTGTTCTATTTCTTGGAGAACCCTGACCAATACAATACATCTAGATATGTAATATCTTTTATTTATTTTTTTAAGACAGAGTCTTGCTTTGTAGCCCAGGCTGTCCTTGAGCTCCTGGGTTCAAGTAACCCTCTGTCTTAGCCTCACTAGTAGTTGGGACTATAAGTGTACACCAGTGTACTTGGTTTAATGTCTTTTGGGCTTTTTTTTTTTTTTGCTATTGTAAATAATGATCTAATGAATATCTTTGTGTGTGAAATTTCGTAACTACAGTGAAGTATGGTTTATACTAAAGGATGGTTGGGTTGCTGTAACAGCACATATGGGGCACCAGTGGAGCTCAGGAGCTTCCGAAAGCTTACTTTAGGCTGAGAATGAAGCAGTTGGTGTGAGGAAGCTTAGGAGCTTATTAGGCAAAGGGAGACCTAGAAGAGGAAGAGGGAGGTGGGAGAGTAACAGTGTGGAGAATGACGTGTGTGAGGAAATGGAGAAAATTCACAGGCTAGAGGACAACGTGTGAGGCTAGAGTGAGTGGCAAGAAAATAGGGCTTGTAGGGTAGGTAGGCCTACTTCATGCAGAGCCTCACAAGCTACATTGAACAGTTTGGACTTTAGCTTAAAGAACAATGGGAGGAGCCACTGAAGGAGTTTAAGATAATGTGAACATGGGGCTGGGGGTGTACCTCGTGGTAGAGCACTTGCCTTGCATGCAGGAGGCCCTGGGTTCAATTTTCTCAAAAAGGAAGGAAGAAAGGAAAGCTGGGAGGGAAGATGGTGGATGGTATGATTAGATTGTGACTTAGGAAAAATATAGCTTCTGCGTGAAGGATGGATTGGCAGAGACTTGGGCTATAAGGAAAAGAGGATGTCTTACCAACCCATAACTTCAACTAGTCTTTTATTATTGAAAGTCTATATATAATATATGAACTAATTTCTAACATACTCATGGGTTCTTTTTTTATTTTTACTTCCTGCTTTTCAATTTCAGTTTTCAACCCCAAATTTTACTGCAGATAACTCAGGGGTTTTTCTTTTAAGTTTCTGCAAATTAATATTTCCCTTTCAGTTCCGAGGCTTAATCTCTAAGTCTGGTCCCTTGATCAGAAATTGAGAATGGAACTCTAAAGAAGAAAGAGGCAAGAGTATCAGGGAATTGCTCAGGTATACACGCATAGTAACAACATAGAAATGAGGAGTGGGAGGGGGACACTAGCCCCTGCCTGTAAATGCAGCTAATGGGGAGGCTGAGGCAGGAGGATTACAAGTTCAAGACCAGCCTTGACAGCTTAGTGAAAACCCTGTCTAAAAATAAAAAATAAAAGGGGATATAGCTCAGTGATAGAGTGCTCCTGGTTTCAAATCCCAGAAGCAAATAAAGAAAAAGCCAGGCACAGTGTCACATACCTGTAATCCCAACAGCTCAGGAGGCTGAGGCTAGTCTCAGCAATTTACCAAGATTCTATCTCAAAATAAAAAATAAAAAGGGCTGGGGATGTGGCCCAGTTGTTAAGCACCCCTGGGTTCAATCCCTGGTACCAAGAAAAGAAAAGAAAGAAATGACAAGAGGATATTGGGGGCGGGTATGAATGGTAAAAAGTAAGCTATAAGAAATTCTTGGAAAACCTGCACTTATATCCAACAAGCATGAGAACTAGAGGTGGACAGCAATGAGCCATGTCTCAAACATAAATCATCCCCCCAAAATTCACTGGCTTCTCAGAATACTGAAGATAGAGACACACTTATTTGTTCAGTGTTCATATTTTTACCGCACTAGCATTTAGTGGCATTTTTGCCCGCCAGTACTGTTTCATCATTATCATCATCATATTCTTCAAGATGAATCTTCCGGGTCTGGAGGACCTTGGTTAGAAATCCTCAGAACTCTTTCTAGAAACTATAGTCTGCTGAGACTCTTTCTGAAGAAACACATTGCTAATGACACTCTTAGAAAAGGATGAATTTCTGGGACTGGAGCTGTAGCTCAGAGGTAGAGCGCTTGCCTAGCACGTGTGAGTCACTGAGTTCAATCCTCAGCACCACATAAAAATAACAAACAAATAAATAAAGATATTGTGTTCATCTACAACTAAATATTAAAAAGAAAAGTGAATTTCCTCATCAAACGCAGGCTCATTCGTGATTCAACTGTAGCAGTGTTAATGTGTACATTAGTATCAACAGTGCTTCTAACCAACAGCCTTCCAGTGAACCCAGAGGATCAAGGGCTCCCCTTGTAAACCACTGAAGAATGAATATGGGATTCAGGGCTAGAGCCCAACCTTAGCCCTGTCCTGGCTGCTCTCTGTGCCGAAGCACCTCATCTTTGAAAAAAAGGAAGATGAGAACAAAGAAATTCTTAGAAAAATTTATATCAAAAAGGAGGGCTAGGCATGGTGGCACAAACCTGTAATCCCAGCACTTTGGGAGGCTGAGACAGGAGAGTCACAAGTTCAAAGCCAGCACTAAGCAACTCAGTGAGACCCTGTCTCTACATAAAACACAAAATAGGGCTGGGGATGTGGCTCAGTGGTTGAGTACCCCTGAGTTCAATCTCCAGTACCAAAAACAAAGAGGATACCTGTATTAGTCCTTTTATTTTATGGACACATACCCTGTTTCTTGAACAAAAACAAACAAAAATCCCCAGTGATGGCATAGAGATTTCAGGTCTGCGTTTCATTTTCAAAGCGTGATTTAACGTGCATTAATTGCCCTCAGGAAGCTCCTAGATCAGACTGTAAATGAGCTACAAAGCAAAGTGAAAACCTTCCAGGATAAAGATAATCAGTTGAAAACGATCAGATCTCAGCAACATGAGGCCTTACTCAAACAACTGGAAAATGAAAAGAGAAAATCTGATGAGGTAAGAAAGTCAATAGATAGGCTTTCTCGCTTTTCCTGTCCTCATACCTGAGTAATAGCTAATTATTATTCATTAAGTTTAGTTAGAGCCAGGCGCGGTGGCACACACCTGTAATCCCAGCACTTTGGGAGGCTGAGACAGGAGAATCGTGAGTTCAAAGCCAGCCTCAGCAATGGCAAGGCACTAAGCAACTCAGTGAGACCCTGTCTCTACATAATAGGGCTGGGGATGTGGCTCAGTGGTTGAGTACCCCTGAGTTCAATCCCCAGTACCAAAACAAAAACAAAAACAAAAAAGTTTAGTCAGGGTTCTGTTGAGAAAGCGGAATCTATTCTAGGTATGTCAAGTGTAGGGGAGGGGAAAATGCCTTCTCCTTATCCTTCCAGGTTCTTTGGCTGGGCTACCAACAAAATGGACATAAAAGAGGAGACAAGCTGTTTTAATCACACGCATACACATGGGTGTCCCACAAAATGTGAGAATTGGAAAGGGTCAATGGGCAGAAGTTTATACAAAATCCTCAGCTACAGAAGGGAAACAAGCTTGGGGCCTCTGGGGCATGATGGGATAAGTTGTGGGAGGGAGGGGGAGGAGTTGTGTGGTGAGTAGAGGTGGCCTTACATTCAGATAAAGGTCTCCTGAGTAATAAATGTTGTCTGGAGCAGCCTTCTTCCTGACACACATTTTACTAATCTAGATTTCCTGTGTTGATGTGCATTCCTTTTGTAGAAGGACAGCTTTTCAGAGCTACTTTTGTGTCTGCAGTCTCTCAGAATTACCAACTTGAAATATGCCAAAGAAGGCTATTTTAGGGTGGCATATTTTGGTCTCCTACAGTCATGTTTTAGGGCGGTGTGTCCTGTGCCACAACACAAGCAAGAAGAAATTTAATATAGGGGAGAGATGCTTACAAAGCTGTTGGAAGGGAGTACAGAAAGTCAGAAGGAACTACTGCAGGCTTTCAATACACACAGGGTTTAGAAGCCACAGGGAAGCCATGTCCTACCTCACCAAGGTGGAGAAATTGCAGGAACTCTCCTTGAAGCCCCTACAAATGTCCCTTCTACTTTCTGCCCATTCATCCGCCTGCTAATGAACACTAAGCCAGGAAAACATTTTTTCTTTCTATATTCACACCACTCTCAGTACATCTCCTCTAATACCAGATGTGTGTTTTCCCTACACCAAGCAATTCTCCAATTCTATTTGGACCCCAACAGGGTATACAAAAACTTAACTTAATTCTGACACTGTGTACCCAGAAACAACGTCACCTCCCAAAAGTTAAGGACTCAGTCCTGCTGACTGCCCAACTTCAGATTCTAATTGCAAGTCCAGGTTTCCCTTATGTTTCTGACCACCAGCTGTAAAGCCCAAGTTTCTACAACCCACGTAGTGTTTGATTGTTTGTTAGAATGGCTCACAAATCTCAAGAAAACAGTTTGTATTTACAAGGTTACTGGCTTATTATAAAAGGGCACAATTCAGGAACAGCCAGATGGAAAAGAGGTGCACAGGGCAAGGCACATGGGAAGGGATGCAGAGCTCCGAGCCCTCTCTGGGGACACCACCATCCCTCACCTCCATGTGCTCAGCAATCCAGAAGCTCTCTAAATCCTGTCTTGGGGATGTGAGTTATAGAAGCTTCAGAAGCCATCACCACTCTATCCTAGCCACAAGTAAAAAAGCTGAACAAACCAAAACAATCAACAACTGGACCCAGCAGAGAAGTAAGATCACGTCTGTAATCCCACCTACTCAGAAGTTTGAGGTAGGGAGATCGGAAGTTCAAGGCTAGCTGCAGCAACTTCATGAGTTCTTGTCTCAAAACATAAAAAGGCCTGGGGATATAGCTTAGTGATAAAGTACTTTCCTATTCTGTGTGAGGCTCTGGGTTTGATCCCCAGCCCTGGGCCCTCTTGGAGTAAATCCAAGAGGCAAAACTTCGGTGAGAATATGTTGAATTCAACACCATAAATAAACTGGATATAATGGAAATCTATAGACTGTTTTATCCAACAATAGCAGATTATATACTTTTCCAGCTAATATGGAAAATCTCCAAGATGGACCACAGTCTAGGACATAAAACACACCTTTACAAATGTAAAAAAATAGGAACCATACAGTGTTTGCTTTCAGACCACATGGAATTAAACTAAAAACCACTAACAGAAAGATAGCTGGAAAACACACCCAAATATGTGGAGATTAAGGAAGACACTTCTTTTTTTTGGTACTGGAGATTGAACTCAGGAGCACTCGACCACTGAGCCACATCCCTTGCCCTATTTTGTGTTTTATGTAGAGACAGGGTCTCACCAAGCTGCTTAGTGCCTCGTTGTTGCTGAGGCTGGCTTTGAACTCGTGATTCTCCTGTCTCAGCCTCCCTAAGTGCTGGGATTACAGGCTTGCGCCACCACGCCCAGCTAAGGAAGACACTTCTAAATAACACATGGGTCAAAGAAAAAAATCTCAAGACAAATGTAAAAATATTTTGAACTAAATGAAAATATTACTTATCAAAATCTTTGGGATATAGCAAAAGTAGTACATAGAGGGACACTTAGAGCTTTGAATGCTTATATTGGAAAGGAAGAATGATCTAAAATCATTTATCTAAGATTCAACCTTAGAAAACTGGAAAAAGAAGAGCAAACTGGGGGCTGGGATTGTGGCTCAGCGGTAGAGCGCTTGCCTCGCATGCGTGAGGCCCTGGGTTCGATCCTCAGCACCACATACAAAGCAATAAAATAAAGACATCGTGTCCATCTACAACTAAAAAAAAAAAAAAAAATTTAAAAAAAAAAAAAAAAAAAGAAGAGCAAACTGGGAGTGGTGGTTCACGCCTGTAATACCAGCTTCTCCTGAAGCTGAAGCAGGAGGATCACAAGTTCCAGGCCAACCTGGGCAACTTAGCAAGACCCTGTATCAAAGTAGAAAATAGCCAGACACAATGGTGCACACCTGTAATCCCAGTGGCTTGGGAAGCTGAGGCAGGAGGACCCCAAGTTCAAAGCGAACCTCAGTAACTTAGCAAGATCCTGCCTCAAACTAAAAAAAATCGAAAGGGCTGGGGTTGTGGCTCAGTAGTTATGTGTCCCTGGGTTCAATCTCCACTATCTCCGCCCCCCAAAAAAAGGGCTGAGGATGTAGCTCAGTGGTAGAGGGCACCTAGGTTCAAACCCCAATGCAAGTTGGGCATGGTGGTGCACACCTATAATCCCAGAGGCTTGGGAAGCTGAGACAGGAGGATTGCAAGTTCAAAGTCTTGCAATCAGCCTCAGCAAAAGCAAGGAACTAAGCAACTCAGTGAGACTCTGTCTCTAAAAAAATACAAAATAGGGCTGAGGATATGGCTCACTGGTTGAGTGCCCCCGAGTTCAATCCCTGGTACCAAAAAATTCTAAAAAATTAAAAATGTATTTCATTTTAAATGAAATGTAAATTTAAGACCAGCTTCAGAAATTGAGTGAGGCCCTAAGCAACTTAGTGAGTCCCTGTCTCAAAATTTAAAAAAATAAAAATAAAAAGGACTGGATATGTGGCACAATGGTAAAGTATCCCTGGGTTAAATTCTCAGTATCAAAAAAAAGGCAACGGCAAGCAGTTGGCCTTTTCTACCATCAATACCCTTCACTCCTCAGGTCAGAAAACCAATGTAGACTATCTTCCAGATAGTCTATTCTAACTGTGCATTCAAGAATTGGGGAAATACCTGGGCATAGTGGTGCACACCTGTAACGCCAACTACTTGGGAGACTGAGGCAGGAGGATAGACAGTTCAAAGCCAGCCTCAGCAATTTAGCAAGGCCCTAAGCAACTCAGCAAGACCATGTCTCTAAATAAAATACAAAAAAGGGCTGGGGATGTGGCTCAGTGGTTAAGCACTTCTGGGTTCAATACTCGGTATCAAAAATAAATAAATAAATAAAAGAGAGAAATAGCCAGGCACGATGGCACATGCTTATAATCCCAGTGACTCAGAGGCTGAGGAACAGGCTGGGGTTGTGGCTCAGTGGTAGAGCACTTGCCTAGCATGTGTAAGGCACTGAGTTCGATTCTCAGCACCACATATAAATAAATAAAATAAGCCGGGTACAGTGGCTCACGCTTGTAATCCCAGCACTTTGGGAGGCTGAGACAGGAGAATCGCGAGTTCAAAGCCAGCCTCAGCAATGGTGAGGTGCTAAGCGAGACCCTGTCTACATAAAACACAAAATAGGGCAGGGGATGTGGCTCAGTGGTCGAGTGCCCCTGAGTTCAATCCCTGGTACCAAATAAATAAATAAAATAAAGGTCCATTGACAACTAAAAAATATTTTTTAAAAAAGAGGCTGAGAAAAGAGCATCACAAATTTTAAATCAGCCTCAAAAATTTAGGGGGCCCTTGGGGCTGGGGTTATGGCGCAGTGGTAGCGTGCTCGCCTAGCACACAGGAGGCACTGGGTTCGATCCTCAGCACCACATAAAAATAAAATAAAGCTATTGTGTCCACCTACAACTAAAAAATAAATATTTAAAAAAAAATTAGGGGGCCCTAAGCAACTTAGCAAGACCATGCCTCAAAATAAAAAGGACTGGGGTTATAATACAATGGTAAAGCGCTCCTGGGTTCAATTTTAGAGAGAGAGAGAGGGAGAAGGAGAGGGAGAGGGAGAGGGAGGGAGGAAGGAAGGAAGGAACGAAGGAAGGAAGGAAGGAAGGAAGGGAGGGAGGGGAAAAAAGGAAGGAAGATGGATGAACGAATTGGGGAAATAAAATCAGGCAAAGTGGCTCACACCTGAAGCCTGTAATCTTAACAATCCATAAGGTTGAGGAAGAGACATAGCAAGTTCGAGACCAGCCTGGGCAACTGAGCAAGACCTTTCCTCAAAATTTAAAAATAAAAAGGGCTAGGATGTAACCCAGTGGTAGGGAACCTCTGAGTTCAATTCCCCATACCACAAAAGTGGGGGTCGGGGGTGGGTGGATAATCTTTGGGGAGATTCACAAACCCACTTGACCATACAACTATAATGCACCAACAAAAAAGAGGGGGAAAAAAACCCTCTAGACCTGAGGTAAAACACTGAGTTATTGAAGCGCTACACACATACTCCTCAGTGCTGAGTTTAAACTCCATTTTTTACCTATTTTCTTAAGCCATCCACTCTGGATTGTGACATTCTATGGTGTTTAGCGCCACAGGTGTCAGTGTTGACTCAGAAACACTCATCCCCACAAAGCCTTTATCACTCTCTCTCTCCAATATCCAGTAACCTTGATAAAACACCATAGGTCTCTTTGTGGAAAGTATAGGAGAAAAATCACATACCTGTGGCAGTATCGTGGGAGTTTTTCTGAAGAAACCTGGCTTTTCCATCATTTGAAGGACTCTGGGTCTTGGAACTGGCTCAGATCTAGGGACTGAGCAAGAAGAGGCCATTACTCTCCACTGATGTCAAAGGGATACGTGTATTATCTGTGTGTATGTATTTAAAAATACAACTCCAGGGGCTGGTGCTGTAGCTCAGTGGTAGAGCGCTTGCCTCGTATGCGTGAGTCCCTAGGTTCAATCCTCAGCACCACATAAAAATAAATAAATAAATTAAATAAAGATATAAAAAAATATATAACTCCAGTAAGACTTCAATCAGTTGCCCATCTGTGTTTATCTTATAATCACTGTGGCTAATTAACCACAACCACAAGAGTTAAATCATTTGATTATCTTCCTGGCACTATTGCCTGTTGTGATAGAAGTAATAATGCCCACCGTGCTTCTGGGGTTTAGGCACTGCCAATTGACCTCCGACACCCTTGTATTACTATCAACCCCATTCAAATCAGGAAGCCAGGTTAGTATTGGCACCTGCCACCGTCCTCCTCTGCAGGTCAGCAGTACAGAGCACTTCAGGGAACCTGGCACTCCCCCACCAGTGTGCATGGTAAAGCTTTGGTGAAAGGCATGTCTTCTGCACCCCTTGGCTCTGTGTGGGTAAGCAGCCACCTATCAGCTTATCTAAGCCTTGGTTTCCTTCCTCTCCTCCATATGCAGGGAAAGCATGGCATGTTACTGTCCCTTAATATTGGTTACTTTAAATCCAAGTTTTAGTCCACCAATAAACAAACTATTAAAAGTTACCCTTAGATGTTCAAGTTAACACATTAAATTCTGACTCTCTGGTAGTGCACTCATATCAGTAAATTTGGCATCCGGGCACAGTGGCGCAAGCCGGTAATCCCAGCACTTAGGGAAACTGAAACAGGAGAATCTTGAGTTCAAGGCCAGCCTCAGCAACAGTGAGGGGCTAAGCACCTCAGTGAGACCCTGTCTCTACATAAAACACAAAATAGGGCTGGAGATGTGGCTCAGTGGTCGAGTGTCCCTGAGTTCAATCTCCAGTACCAAAAAAAAATTTTTAAATAAATTTGGCCTATTCAACATTATATCCCTTCCTTCTAGTATAACTTCCTACACATATTCCTCAGATTTCTGCCAATTTCAATTGACACAATCTTGTGTTTTAATACAGCAGTCCCTGGGTCAGTTGCTATACTCAATCCCCCACTCCCCAAGGTAAGCTGGGATCCAACTCTAGTTACAGAGGATCAAAGGTGATGACGCATGTGTGTGTGTGTGTGTGTGTGTGTGTGTTTATATATACATATATATGTAATCATGCACATTTTTATTGGTGCATTCTGATTGTATACAATAGATTCATTGTTACATATTCCTACACGCATACAATATAACGATATAATTTGGTCATTTGGTACTGGGGATTAAACCGAGGGGCACTTAATCACTGAGCCACATCTCCAGCCCTTTTTATTTTTTATTTTGAGAAAGGGTCTTGCTCAATTGCTTAAGGCCTTGCTAAATTGTTGAGGCTGGCCCGGAACTTGCAATTCTCCTGATTACAGGCATGAGCCATTGTGCTGGAGGTGGGTCTTAAGGACAATAGACATCTTCTTTTTTTTTAAATTTTTTTTAGTTGTTGATGGACACAATGCCTTTATTTTATTGCTTTGTATGTGGTGCTGAGGATCGAACCCAGGGACTCACGCATGCGAGGCAAGCGCTCTACCGCTGAGCTACAATCCCAGCCCAATAGACATCTTCTTGCATGATAATTGCCTGAATGAAATCAATATAGAAGCCTGGAAGCAGGGCTGGTTAATATCTTTAGATAGCAGAGGAAGGCCTGCTTATGCTGGCAAGAGAATCTTGTTGAATTTGGAGGTCTTTTCAAATGTTTTTATTCCCAGTCCTCAGGTTTCCATGCATTCTCAAAGCTCCATTCACATAAGATACCCGGTAGGGCCATGAAATAAATTTGTGCAATAAATGTACAACCCATTTGATAAAACTTAAGATTTGGGTTTTAGTTACATTGGCCTTTTGGCTACAAGAAAATTTCCTTTTAAGTTACTCATACAAGCTCTCTGTGCCTTGTTCCAGAAGTTAAATCCCCAATTTGCATATTTTCTCCTTGAAAGTTCATTAACATGGTCAGAGGTATCTAGCTCACCCCATGGTCCTTATAGTTCTCAATTATATTATAACATTATTTGTAATAGTCATATGCTTTCCCAAAGCTCTTCATTACAGGCAATTAAAAGTTGATAATTTTACAAACTCTTTTGCCAATGTTACTAGTACTAGTGATAAAATTACACTACAGGTGAGCATCCCTAATCCAAAAATCTGAAATCAGAAACGCTCTCAAATCTGAAATTTTTAAAAAAAAATTTTTTTAGTTGTAGATGGACACAAATGTCTTTATTTTATTATGTGGTGCTGAGGATTGAACCCAGTACCTCCTGCATGCAAGGCAAGCGCTCTACCACTGAGCTACAATCCCAGCCCCAAATCTGAAATTTTTGAGTTGGGCACAGTGGCACATGCCTGTAGTCCAAGCTGCTCAGGAGGCTGAGGTAGGAAAACTGCCTGAGCCCAGGAGAGTTTAGGGCCAGCCTAAGCAACGTAGTAAGACCCTATCTAAAACAATAAATAAGCAACAACAAACCTTTTTGAGTGTTGACATGCACCCCAAGTAGAATATTTCACACCTGACCTCAGTCAAAATGTAGGTACACTAAAAATATTGTATAAAATTGCCTTCAGGCCATGTGGATAAGATGTATATGAAACAATTTTGTCTTTGGACTTCAGTCTCATCCAGATGATATTATGTAAATATGAATATTCCAAAATCTAAAAGAAAATTCAAAATCTGAAATACTTCTGGCCTCAAGCATTTTGCATAAGGGGTACTTGACCTGAACTTTCAAATCTAACCAGGTTAGAGTCCCAATTTTGAGTTTTCTTTTTGGTATTGGGGATTGAACGCAGGGGTGCTTAACCACTGATCCACATCCCCAGCCCTTTTTATTTTTTATTTATTTTATTTTTATTTTGAGACAAAGTCTTGCTAAGTTGCTTAGGGCCTCACTAAGTTGCTGAGACTGGCCTTGATCTTGCAATCCTCCTGTCTCAGCCTCCCAAACTCTGGGATTACAGGTGTGCACCACTGTGCCCAGCTCCAACTTTGAGCCACTTCTAGAACCAAATACTTTTTCAGTCAAGATTAGGTGGAGAAAATTGTTTGTATTTTATATACTTAGGTTGTGAAAAAAACAAACTGCCTCTTTTTCCCTCTGCTCTCACACCACACCAATCCACGCAGAAGACTCTGACCTCGAAGTGCTGGGGCGCTGTCCCCAGCAGCAGTGGACACCAGCTGAGCATCCTCTAATTTAATCCAGTTCTGACATAATCTACCTGGAGATAGTATCAGACACCACAAGTTGAGGGCTCATTCCCAGAGGTTGTTCTCATTTTGGTTCCAGTGGCAAATCCTTACCAACCAGTCATAAATTGGGGTTCTCACTACTCTCTCCTCAAGTTTGACTAGTTTGCCAGAATGACTCACAGAACTCAGGCAAACACTATACTTACGTACATTTACTGGTTTCTTACAAAAGGAGAGTTCTGGAAGAGTCCTGAGTGCAGGAGCTTCTGCCCCTGAGGGGTTAGGGTGCATTCCCCTCCCAGTGTGTGGGTGCATTTTTGTTTGCCTTCCTGCAGACTTCTGTCTGGAAGCTGTCTAGAAGCTCTGTGAGCCCATCCTATATGAATGACTTCATTGCGTAGGCAAGATTGCTGATAGGCTGAGTGGAGCACTGTTCAGCTTCTTGGCTTCTCTGTGCAACAGCATACCTTCCTCCAGGGTATAGGGAGGACCCCTTTGGAATAAGGAGGGTCTTAACGTGCCATGAGACAAGATAGATCAGAAAATTTCTTTATGACCAGCTAAAGGCAGGGTAAGATTTGAATTTCTATAACCCACCTGGGAAAGGGAGTTATAAGCCAGGAACTGTGTTCAAAAACCAAAAAATTATATTTCATAA
The DNA here is from genome assembly GCA_004024805.1 of Geosciurus inauris. Lineage (NCBI taxonomy): Eukaryota > Metazoa > Chordata > Mammalia > Rodentia > Sciuridae > Geosciurus > Geosciurus inauris. The sequence goes on along the minus strand of PVHX01016935.1, from coordinate 13,353 downwards.
TGCAACAGAACTTCCAGCGGGAAGATTTTTACATAGGGAATTAAATGCTTACAAAATTCTTGAGAAGGCTGGGGAAGCAAAAGTCAAGGGAAGCGGCTGCTGGCCTTCAGGAACTCTGCAAGGATAGGAGTCACACCAGGCGGCTCTGATCTCAGAGCTGGAGTGTCTGTAAGCCTTTTTCTGCAGAAAAGCTTTGCCAGTTTACCTTCCCTGGACATCACACCTTCCCTGGCACGGAGTATTTCTCTCTCTTCTCTCTTGTTAATGTTTTTCAGCATATCAAGAGCAATCAGGAATTGTCGGAAAAGCTGTCGAGGCTACAGCAAGAGAAGGAAGCACTATGGGAAAAATGTGTGCAATTTTTGGAGCAGTTTGATGAGCACGTGAGGTAAACAAAACGGGTTCCCTTTGGAGGAAAACTGCAGAACAGCTGCTCCCAGCTGAGCCCACCCCGGGGCCAAGGGCTGAGTGCTCCCAAAGCAGCCTTTCAAGATACCATCAGGCTTTCCCTGAGGCCCCGGAAGTTCCCACAGCCAGGCTTTTCCTGGGAAGAGGTGGGGCCCAGTTTCTTTCTGGCAGAAGGAGTGGAGGAGGGCGGAGAAGGTCATCACCACTTATGAGCTCAGTAGACATCTAACTTGTTTTTCCCAAAATTATACTTGCCTTCAGGCTTTTCCCCCCTGAGTTACTTTCCTTCAGCCTGGACCACCCTCTCCCCATTCCAACTCTTCATTTTAACTTCTAATTCTCAGATGAATCACCTCCTCAAAGAAGCCTTTCTTGACCCTCCGCTATAGCCCCTTGTAAATATTTCTCTGTACCTATTTCAGAACTGGCCATGTTGTTTTCAAATAATGTGATTCACTATCAGTCTCCCTCACCAGACTGCAGGCTCTTCAAGGACGTGGATCATGGTCTTACTCATTTTTTAAAATCCATACTCCCTGGTATATAGTTAGATACTTAATTAAAATGAATGTTCCTAGGTGGGCCCAGTTATGCACACTTGTGGTCCCTGCAACGTGGGAGGCTAAGGCAGGAGGATCCCTCGAGCCCAGAAGTTCAAGGCCATATAGAACTGGGCCATATAGTAAAACCTATCTCTTCAAAAAAAAAAAGGAGCCCTGGGCATGGTGACCAGGCTTATAACCCCAAGGACTCAAGAGGGTAAGGGCAGAGAATCACAAGTTCAAGGTCAGCCTCACCTCAACTTAGTGAGCCCTGTCTCAAAATAAAAAAAAAACATAAAGGGCTGCAGATGTAGCTTAGTGGGAGAGCACTTGCCTAGCATGGGTTCTGTCCCCAGCATCACACACTCACTAAAAAAAAAAAAAAAAAAAAAAAAAAAGCCGGGCGCGGTGGCTCACGCTTGTAATCCCAGCACTTAGGGAGGCTGAGACAAGAGAATCGCGAGTTCAAAGCCAGCCTCAGCAATGGCGAGGCACTAAGCAACTCAGTGAGACCCTGTCTCTACATAAAACACAAAATAGGGCTGGGGATGTGGCTCAGGGGTCGAGTGCCCCTGAGTTCAATCCCTGGAACCAAAAAAAAAAAAAAAAAAAAACTTCCTCAAGTTCTGATCTTTTCCATTTTCTGCTCATCATTCTACCAGAGTCTTTTTACTCTCCTTGTCTGTAAAGCAGTGAAGCAGAATAATGCAGAAAATGGACTCTGGAGTCACACAGCCTGGTTACAAATCCTGGTTCTACTAGAACTGCACTGCATAACTGGGCGAGTTATAAAACCTCTCTGTGCCAGAGGCCCCTCCTCTTTAAAATATACAAAGTAACAGTATTTATCTCATAAAGTGGTTGAGACCTAAATGAGTGAATCTATGTAGAGTGCTGACTTAGCACAATGTCTGGCACATGGTGGTGATATTATTATATTTATTTTTTTGTGTGTGCTTTCTCCATCGACAAATATCCAGGAGCAGCCTACCAAAATGTCTTCCATCATTATTGAAGAGTAGCAGTTTCACTACATCCTTTGCACTGGGTACCACTATTGATAGGGAAGTGCCTAGACCCTGATGAAAATTTCCCCAATATTCTTTGTTGGATTGAAGTATAATTTACATACAATAAACACAAAGATTATTCAAGGTACGATTGGGTTTTGTTTTTGTTTTTGTTTTTGGTACTGGAGATTGAACGCAGGGACCCTCGACCACTGAGCCACATCCCCAGCCCTATTTTGTGTTTTATGTAGAGACAGGGTCTCACTGAGTTGCTTAGCGCCTCGCCGTGGCTGAGGCTGGTTTTGAACTCGCAATTCTCCTGTCTCAGCCTCCCTAAATGCTAGGATTACAGGCTTGTGCCACCGCACCCCGCTCAAGGTACGATTGGATGAGTTTTTGCAAATATGTACACACAAACCACCACCACAATCTCCTGTATTTAATCTTTTGTGTCTGACTTTTGTTTAGTATATTCTGTTATTTTAATGGGCACTTGTAGTCAGAAGTTGTCATTGTATTTTTTTTTTTTTGGTTCCAGGGATTGAACCTAGGGGTGCTTAACCACTGAGCCACATCCTCAGCCTTTTTTCTTTCTTTTTTTTTTTTTTTGTATTTTATTTAGAGACAGGGTCTCCCTGAGTTGCTCAGTGCCTCACTAAGTTGCTGAGGCTGGCTTTGAATTCACAATCCTCCTGCCTTGATCTCCCAAGCTGCTGGGATTACAGGTGTGTGCCACTGTGCCCAACTGTCATTGTAGTTTAAATCTTCTTGATGGCTAATGAGGCTGAGTATTTTTCTTTTTTTTTTATTTAGTTATTTTATTTAAATGTGTTTCAAGTCATAGTACATAACCAGAGCTCAGTTTTTCCATTTCTCTGGTTGCAAACCAGATAAAGTCACACCATTAGAGTCTTCATCCAAGCACCAGGGGTAGTAATGACCATCTCAATCAACCATCATTACTATGCCCATTCCCCTTTCCTTCCTCCCAGCTCCCCCTGCCACGTCTAGAGTTCCTGTATTTCTCCTATGTTTCCCGTTCCCACCCCCGTTATGTATCCTTATCCACTAATCAGCGAGAGCATTCGGCATTTGGTTTTTTGGGATTGGCTTACTTCACTAAGCATAATGTTTTCCAATTCCATCCATTTGCCTGCAAATGCCATAATTTTATTCTCTGAGTATTTTTCTATGTTATTTGTACATAGCCTCTAGTAAAGTAAATCTTCATCCTGGCTCCACATGCCTGGGTCCCAACATAGATTAATTAAATCAATATCTGTCAGCATAGCATCCATAAATATTTCTTAAAAGCATTGCCATATGACTCTATATCCAAAGTTGAAAACCACAGATTTATGAAGGAAAATGAGAAGAATCACCGAAACTCTAGGTTCATTTTGTTTTCACTCCCTGATCCCAATCCTGACCTGTACAGACAATGCTTATTTTTTATGTTTTCTCAACCACTCTTCCAGAGGAACCAATTCCTTGCCTTTTTGAAATCAAAGTAATAATTAACAATCTGGTAACAAAGTAACAATCTGGTGTTACTTGAACACAAGCTGAAGGTTGTTCTAAATTTTAGAACCCAAGTATTGTGCTGTCTCATAATGTTTAATTAACAAAGCCAAAAATAAACATAGAAAATCCACATGTTCTTTGGGCAAGATGGTCAGTAGAACTTCAGACCAAACCAGTATCTGTGCTTAGATAGCCAGCTAGCAATGGCAAGGGAAGGTCTGAGCTCCACCAGCTGCACTGCATCCATGTACTCTTCAGACCTGCGAAACACTAGAGGGAGACCTAAATATCCCAAACTAGGAGGCCAGTTAGGTAAAGTACAATACATTCACTTAACGGAACATAATACAGCTACATGGATGGTGGCCACTAATACTAGGTAACAACATGGTGAAATGCTTATGATATAATAAATGAAAAGGGCTTAAGATAAACATTTTAATGAAGATAATGTTTAAACAGAGATGCTTATAAAAAGACTAGAAGGAAAAACAATAATATAATATTGATCATATTGGAAGTTGGATATTTCCCCAAATTTTCTGTAATTTATCCTCTTACTTTAAAGAATAAAATTTATTGTTTTTTGAGAGAGAATACTGGGTATGGAACCCAGGGCCCTCTACCACTGAGCTACATGCCCAGCCCTTTTTATTCTTTATTTTGAGACAGGATCTCACTAAGTTGTGGAGGCTGCCCTCAAACTTGCAATCCTTCTGCCTCAGCCTCCTGAATAGTTGAAATTACAGATGTGTGCCACTGTGTCCAGCTTGAATTTATTTTTTAATAATCCAAATGGCAGGATAAGACACCAGCTATCTGGCATGGGAAACTAAAGACTGGGTTTTAATATCTCAGTATAGAATAGGTGGAAGAAATTCCAGAAGTATGTTTTGTATTTCAAATTATGTCAAACATCAGTTACTATGAAAACTGGGAAACCTGGAGGATGACAGGTATATCATTGGTACACTGCTAGATGTTACATCTCTGAAGCTATTCAGGATGCTGAAATCCAGTGCCTGTGATATCTTTTACCAAGCATTCGTAGTAAAAAGGAATGAGATCATTTACAAAGTGGAAATAGCTCCTTGTAAAGAATCAAAGTCATGGGCCAGGCACGGTGGTGCACACCTATAATCCCAGCACTTTGAGAGGTTGAGACCCGAGAATCGCCAGTTCAAAGCCAGCCTCAGCAACGGCGAGGCGCTAATCAACTCAGTGAGACCCTGTCTCTACATAAAACACAAAATAGGGCTGGGGATGTGGCTCAGTGGTCGGGTACCCCTGAGTTCAATCCCTGGTACAAAAAAAAAAGAATCAAAGTCATGGCAGTGTTGAACACAATTTACAAAGTATGTGCCTCATACTATGCAGCAGGTGCTGAACCCAAATAGGCCTACGACAGTTTTAGGAATGTAGTTTTATGTAACAAACTCCCTTAATTAGGATACTGTAGCAGACCCTGAATAAAAATAGTTTCCAAAAGGGAGACATTTCTCTTACCTAACAGTAGACAGATATAAATAGTTCAGGATAGCGACGGTGGCTCAGTGCATCAGAAGCCTAGGCACCTGCTATCTTGTTTGTTTCTCCAGCATCTTGAAAATGTTTTCCTTATGCACATAGCTCAAGACAGCTCACTATTATATCCACATTCCAACTGAAACTTACTCACATAGCTTCACTGCAAAGAAAGTCAGTATAGTTCTTATACTGGGCAACCCACTGCCCAGGCAAAAGCCAGGAGTTCATCATAAGAAAAGGAGAAATTAAGTTGAGGACAACCGCAGCAGCCAGTCACTGGCACATGCTCTGACAAGTTCTATCTGGCTTCCAGAATCTAAACTTCTCAAAGTGGTATCTGGCTAGCAGCTAAGTCTTCTCAGGGAAAAACACACAGATGATTCTTTTGTGTACACTTAGCAAATAGGAGGGAAGAGGCTATTTTGGAAAATGAAGGAGTCTTGCAAAAACACATTTAAGGGTAAGACATAACTTACAAGCACATAGGACTCTTACGAGTGAGTAGCTCTTCCATTCCATTTGACTAGAATTAGCATCTAAGTAAGTCTGCTTTGTTCTTCCCATGCATCTGGTTCCTACTTCTAGTACAATAGTATCTCATTAGAAGAAATCAGAGCTAAGCCGGGCATGGTGGCGCAAGCCTGTAATCCCAGCACTTAGGGAGGCTGAGACAGGAGAATCGCGAGTTCAAAGCCAGCCTCAGCAACGGCAAGGCACTAAGCAACTCAGTGAGACCCTGTCTCTACATAAAACACAAAATAGGGCTGGGGATGTGGCTCCAGTGGTCGAGTGCCCCTGAGTTCAATCCCTGGTACCAAAAAGAAAAAAATCAGAGCTATGTTTGCCTGCTTTTGCTGGTGTTATGGCCGTGGGTATAGCAGGAAGATCACAGGCTCGGGGTCATGTTGCTGGGCCCAAGCCTACCCGCTCACCATTTGAAAGCTAATGCTCAGGAGATGAGAGTAGGTGGGAAAGAAACCAGGTTTATTAAAGGTCTGGCACCCTGCCAATACACCGTCTTAGAGAACTCAGGTTCACAGAGGGACTTTTATAGGGAGGGAGAAGAAGTGCCGGGGGCAATGAGCAGAAGACCAAGCGCTGGGCAGAGGCTTCTGTCATCCTGGACAAGTCTTTTTCTTCCTTCCTTCCCTTTTTTTTTTTTCCCCCTGGTTGGAACATTTTAATTGACTTTCACTAGTGGGGGCACTAGTTCCTGTAATTTTTTTTTTAGTTGTTGATGGATCTTTATTTTATTCATTTATTATTTGAATGTGGTGCTGAGGATCGAACCCAGTGCTTCACGCATGCTAGGCAAGCGCTCTATCGCTGAGCTACAGCCCCAGACCCTCCTGTAATTCTTTAGACAGACATTTTCTTTGAGTTAAACCTCACAGCAATGTACGTGTTTTGTGTTGGTTGATGCACAGGACTAAAGAATAAGGAGGGATGTTACACATTCTGATGTTAGCTGACGGTCGTGAATTCTGTATGTCTTGTTCATTTAGGTGCAGCTTTTCTTCAGAACTTAGAATGCCAGGCAAAGGGTGGGAAAACAATCAGCAAAAGACAACTCCCAAAGTTGCAAAGGGGCCACAGTTAAAGGCCAGATTGGTCTCTGCAGACTCCTTGTAACAACTCACAAAATTTAGAAAAGCTGTTATATTTATGGCCAGGATTTATTATAGAGTGCAGACTTAAAGCAGCAGAAGAAAAAGGTCTAGACCAGATTCCAGGAGTGACAAGATTAAAACAAGCTTCCAGTTAACATTCTTCCAATGAGTGCTACAGACAGTGTCCCCCCACCCCTAGCTACACAGGAGGATGAGGCAGGAAGATCACTTGAGTGCAGGAGTTCAAAACCAGCCTGAAGCCAGGCGTGGTGGCGCACGCCTGTAATCCCAGCACTTAGGGAGGCTGAGACAGGAGAATCACGAGTTCAAAGCCAGCCTCAGCAATGGTGAGATGCTAAGCAACTCAGTGAGACCCTGTCTCTACATAAAACACAAAACAGGGCTGGGGATGTGGCTCAGTGGTCTAGTTCCCCTGCATTCAACCTCCAGTACCAAAACAAAAACAAATAAACAAACAAACAAACAAAAAACAGACTGAGTAACACAGCAAGACCCCCTCAAAAAAAGAAAAAAAAACATTCCCAATCAAAGACTCACTTGAGCCATGATGGTCATGGATTGGGGCTGGGGAAGTCACATAGATGTGGAGACCCAGTAATTGACGTTAACTACTAGTTACCAACCATCCCTTCTACTGTGACCCAGAGCCCTCAGTGAACAAAAATGTATTCACCATAAATTCCACTGTTAGCATAAACTATCTGGCATGGCCAAGGTCTCAGGTATACAAAGACGTTCTTACCATGTAGGATATTCCAAGGGTGTCGAAGTCATCTCCCAGGAGCCAGTCAAGGGCCAGCCCTTTCTTTGGAGTATACAGGGTTTCACCTCAATACCACCAAGTTAACTCAGTCCTGCACAATCTCCATCATATGATTCTTAGGTTGAGGAGAGATTTACCACATTTTGCTTTAAAATCACATAAAATGTCTTGTGAAAAGCCCAGAGCATCTGGTACTTCTCTTTTACTGAACTAGGACTGCCTCCTGTGTATCAGAGTCCCAGAGTCCCACACAGACCTGAATGACTGCGCCCTCAAGTGCCTACAGTGACTGAGGAAAGATTCAGTTCCTCATTCCTTGAACACATTTGTTTTGTTTAAGAATGTGTTGTCCAAATTTCTAGACATTCAGGGGAGTCAGTGACTATGGAGTAGTTTTTCTAAGACACCAGGATGCATTTGATCACAGAGAACAGAAAACCTGACAAATCTTTAAACTCTTTTCCTTATGTAGCAAGAAATGTAGAGGAAGGTGGTAACTGAGGTTGATGCAGCAGCTCAGAATTACCACTGAGGGCCAGGAGAGGCAGGCCCTTTTTTGCTCTGCTGAGCTTGATGGGTTGTTGTTTTTATCCTTAGGCTTATCACTTATGGTTACAAGGCAGTGACTGCAGTTGCAGATAATGCAGCTTCATTCACCAGGTGGCCACCCAGGGAAGAGGGAGGTGGTTTCTCCCTCTGTTCTCACCTTTCCCAGAAGCACCCAGCAGGACACACCTGCCTCACAAGCCCAGCCTCACTTCCTCCAGGACCTGCCCAACCCCACCTTGAGATTAAGGGATCTCTGTGGACACAATTTTTATTTTTGGTACTGGGGATTGAACCCAAAGGCAGTTAACCACTGAGCCACATTCTTAGCCCTTTTAATTTTTTATTTTGAGACAGGTTCTCACTAGTTTGCTTACAGCCTCACTAAGTTGCTGGGGCTGGCTTTGAATTTGCCATCCTCTTGCCTCAGCCTCCCAAACTGCTGGGATCTCAGGCATGGGCCATGGCGCCCAGCTTCATTTATCATTTATGGTGAAAATGTTACTGAAAACTCAGTCCTTGTCCCCAGTGCCAATCCAATAACAAAGACAAGGTTTTGAGAAAAAAATAAAACAAAGTTTTATTGCTTTGCTAGCAAAGGAGAAACAAAGGGGACTCCTATCTGTGATTTTTCCCATCAAAGGGAGCAGAGGGTTTTTAAAGAGGTGATCCAGAAGGAATCCTGTTTCCCAAGATTAGGAAGGTGAGATCAGGGAGAGGAAGATGAAGGAGAGACAGGAAGCAGAAGATCAGGGAGGAGAGATCAGGGAAGAGAGAAAAAACATGTCTAAAAAAAAGCAGCAAGGGCTATATTCAAAACATGAAGTGGACTGCAGTTACAAAAACATTCAAAATCCTTTCTTCCAGCTTTTTGAAATGTACAGCACATAATAATTATCTATAGTCACCTACTATGCATTAGCATACCAGACCTTCTCACTTCTAGCTAACTATAACTTAGTATCCTTCAATTAGACTCTCCTCATCCTCTGGTAACTACCATTCTACTCTTGACCTCTGTGAGATCGACTTTTTTAGATCCTACATGAGTGAGATCATGCAGCACTTGTCTTTGAGATTTGCATTTCTAATAAGTTCCCAGGTGATGATAATTTTGGAAAACAGACGCTGAGAACCATTGCTATAGGCTTTGGAAGAACCTACCTAGGTTATGAGCATTAGAGCAATTCTCCACAGATGTTTGCCTCAAAGGATATATAGGAAAAGCCAAATTGGTAGTCCCTCAATACAACACTTCCAATGTGATATGTGTTGGGGGTGGGGGTCCATTAATTGCATTGATGTCTGATACTTGCTCCTGGAAACAGCGTCAGATCCCAGAGTTTGAAGGCCTAGTCCCACAAGAGGGCACCCTACTTCAGAAGCCAATTGCTAGTACAGGTTGTGGCCTGTGCTTCTGACCGATTGGCTTTCAGGTTCAGTTGATGTGCTAGAGCAACCCACAGGACTCAGGGAAACATGTTTACCCATTTATTACAAATGATATTACAAAAAACACAGATGCCCTGGGTTCAATCCCTGGTACCAGGCAAAACAAACAAAACTCCAAAGGGCAGATTAGTCATTTCAAAGTTACTTTCTTTGTAAATTGAGGACAGTAAGACAGAATAGAAAGACAACTAATTAATTGGTTGATGTAAAGTTGCGTTAGGATACCTATTTTGTTTCGGTACTGAGGATTGAACTCAGGAGGCTTTATTGCTAAGCCACATCCCCAGCCCTCTTTATTTTTATATGTATATATTTTTATGTTTTGGTTTGTTTGGGTGGGGGATAGTACTGAGGAGTGAACCCAGAACTTCATACATGCTAGGTGACGGTTCCACCACTGAGCTACTGCTTTATTTTTTATTTAGAGACAGAGTCTGGCTAAATTGTCCAATCTGACTTGTGATCCTCCTGCCTCAGCCTCCTGAGTCACTGGGATTACCGAAGTACTTGCCTAGGTTACCTTTTTTGTGTAAGGATTAAGGCAGAAGAAACTTCATTATCATGCCACTAGAAACTGGCCTGTTTGGGAAACGGATTAAATGGCAGCTTGGTGATGCTTGGAACTTTAGTGTGAGTGCATTTTTTTTTTAATTTTTAATTTTTTTTTTGGTACTGGGGATTGAACCTGGGCCTTGTGCATACTAGTGGCTCCATTTTGATTTTTGGTCCAGTCTATCAGGACCTAGTACAGGAACTTAGTCCAAAACACTGGCCTCTAGTAATTTTTATGCAACTGGTTCACAGTGAAATTTAATTTCCTTTTAGTTTGAAGAGCAGTTTCTGTTCTGTTTTGTTTTTTTAAAAATGCATTTCAAGTCATAGTACATATATAGAGCTCAGTTTTCCATCTCTGGTTGTAAATGAGATAGAGTCACACCATTCGTGTCTTCATACATGTACATAGGGTAGTGAAGTCCATTTCATTCCACCATTTTTACTACTCCCATTCCCCCTCCACTCCATCCAAAGTTCCTCCATTTCTCCCATGCTCCCCACCCCCACCCCTCTGTTTTGTTTTGATTTTGTTTTGCAGTACTAGTGATAGAACTCAAGAGTACTCTACAACTGAGCTATGTCCCTGCCCTTTTTATTTTTTATTTTGAGACAGGATCTTGCTAAATTGTTCAGGTTGGCCTCGAACTTGTGACCCTTTTTCCTCAGCCTTCCAAGTAGCTGGGATTACAGGCATGTGCCACTGCACCTGGCTATACTCTCTGAATACCAATATTATTTGGAAAGTACAATCATCCTTCAAGAGCTTTGCCCAGAGATAGTGTGGAAGTGTTAATTTATCTTGTTGTTGTTGTTTACTCTGGTTAGTTGTTAAAGTAGCTGGAAATGGTAACTTCAATTTTTGTTCGGCTGGGTTTTTTTAATTATATCTCTATTGAGGTATAATTCACATATACAATTCATTCATTGAAATATACAGTTTCATCAGGCACAGTGGTACACATTTGTAATCTCAGCAACTGAGGAGGTTAAGGCAGGAGGATTGCAAGTTCGAGGCCGTCCTGGGCAATTTAGTGAGACTCTGTCTCATAATAAAAAATACAAAGGGCTGAGGTATAGCTGCATGGTAGAGTGTGCCCTTGGGTGCAAATTTTCCAGCATCCAAATAAATAAATAGTAGAATTTCCATGGCTTTTAGTTGTCCATCCATCACCACAATCAATTTTAGAACATACTATCTTCCCAAAAAGAAATCCTGGAGCCCATCCCTGATTTTCCTCCCCAACCCTACCCCTAGGCAATCACTAATCATCTTTCCTTCCTCCCTCCCTCCCTTCCATACAAGAGATTGAAAAACACAGCCTTGAGCATGATACACAAGCACTCTACTACTGAGCTACCTCCCCAGCCCTTTATTTTATTTTGAGATATGATCTAAATTGTCCAGGCTGGCCTAGAATTTATGATCCTCATAAATCAGCCTCCCGAGTAGGCATAGGCCACCATGCTGGTTTACTAACTTACTCACATCCTCTATTTTCCCATTATGCACATTTCATGTAAATAGAATCCCATCATATGTGGTCCTTTGTGACTTTCATTTCCCCCAGTACTGAGGATTAAACCCAGGGGCACACTGCCACTGAGCTACATCCCTGTCTGTTAAATTTTTTATTTTTTATTTTTATTTTTAGACAGGTTGTCACTAAATTTCTCAGGCTGGCCTTAAATTTGCAATTCTCCTCACTCAGCCTCTGGAGTGCTGGGATTGTAGGCATGCGCCACTGCCCCCGACTTGTGACTGGCTTCTTACCCTTAGCATACTTTCAAGGTTCATCCTTGTTGTAACATGTGTCAGTTCAATCCTTTTTATGTCTGAAAGATAGCCCATTATGTAGTAATTCTGTAATTTGTTTATCCATTCATCAATTGATGGAACTTGGGGTTGTTCTGCCTTTTGGCCCTTATGAATAATATTGTTACGAACACTTGTGTTTAGGTTTTTGTGTCAACGAATGTTTTCATTTTTATTGAGTGTGTACCTAGGAGTAGAATCTGTGGGTCACATGGAAATTCAATTTTTAACTATTTGAAGAACTGTCTGGCTGTTTTCCAAAGAGGCTGTACCATTTTACATTCCTGCTTTTAATATATTAGGATTCCAGTTTCTCCACAGCCTTGCCAGTATTTTTTATTCTCATTTTCATTCTAGTCATCTTAGTGGACATGCAGTATTATTTCCTTGTGATTTTGATTTGTATTTCCTTACCAGTTAATAATATTAAGCATCCTTCATGTGCTTCTTGGCAGCAATTTAGATTTATGTCAGAATCAGATTCAGAGTCTTGAGTAGGAACCATTCCATAGAATTGGTATTTAGAAGTCCAGACTCAATACAAAGACGAAGAACAGGCTCAGTTATCTTTATATGTCTTTATATCACTTTATTAGGTCTTTATATCACTGTTCAAGGTTATAGCCAAGAACTGGGAAATTTTAAATCAGTAAACTAATTATTGGAACAGGATTCAGAACTTAGATGTCAGGGGTCAGAAGTCAAGAAGCTTCCTAAATTAAAGTTAGATGCTAAAACTATACTGCTTATCGAGGCTGGGGTTGTGGCTCAGTGGTGGAGCGCTTGCCTAGCATGTGTGAGGCACTGGGTTCACTTCCCAGCACCACATAAAAAAATAAATAAAGATATGGTGTCCATCTACAACTAAAAATATTACAAAAAAAAAAAAAAAACTATACTGCTTATCACTTCTAACCAAGATAAGCCAGAGAGTTGACTCCATGGGGACAACTACAGCTTTGTTACGTAGGGGATTGTCTTTGGTTCATTTCCCTATAGAGAGGTTAAAAGATGTGAGGCAGGTTAAGTATCCACATCTGGTGCCAGGACCCTGATATAAGCAAGAGTAAACTCAAGAAAGTTGCATGTGGAGGAGACAGAATCAATTTTCACTATGTTCAGGAATGTCTGTACTCAAATTTACTTTTATAGAAACTACTCTGAGAAGCATCACCACAAAGCCAAGCTTCGAAAGGTCAAGGATCATTTAGTTCATGAAGTAGAGATACGAAATAAGAGAATTAAACAACTTGAAGATGAAGCTGGACTCCTGCACCAAAAAATTGAGACGGTGAGAAAGAAATAAAAGTACACTGATGACACTGGTGGTTAGCCATTTAGAGAAAGCCCACTCATTTTTAAATTATTTTTTTAAATATTTTTTTAGTTGTTGATGTTTTAAATATTATTTTATTGCTTTGTATGTGGTGCTGAGGATTGAACCCAGGGCCTCACGCATGAGAGGCAAGCGCTCCACCGCTGAGCTACAATCCCAGCCCTCATTTTTAAATTATTTGCAGACTCTTTGTAGCCCGCATTTTCTTTTTTTGTCACCGTCTTTCCATGTAAGTAATTCCGTAAG
>PVHX01016934.1:0-41620 GCA_004024805.1 Geosciurus inauris | reverse complement strand
GTGGTCAGGTACATGGCCAGGAACAGGGTGTAGTACATGCCTTGCTCCTCTGGCTGGATGGGGAGCCCCAGGAGGAGGAACTCAGACACGCTGCTCTGATTAGCCCTCCTCATGCTCTTCTTGTTGGCTTTTTCTGGAGACAAAAAAAAAGAGATGGAAATGTAAAAGAATGAGAAGTCACTGGGAACATTACACAACAAAATCATGGTTTTGAACTAATCAGTATGTGCATTTTAACCTGAATATCTCAGGCTTTTTGCCACACTGATGGGCTAGTGAGGGTCAGGAAAAAGGATGATATTTGTCCACCTATAAAACAAGTGAACATCTTTTGGAGATACCATGAAACATCAGAATGAATATTGACACAGACCAAGTTCCATTTGAGGAGCTGAGGATGGAAATTTGAGATTAGGGAATTAGTATGCATGACCAAGTCAGTAGTCAGCTAATGGAAAGGCTACTAGATGATGTCTAATTTTTTTGACCTCTCTTAACCTTCACCATGCCTCTGAAATACTTTGGCTAATGATTTATTTCCATGGATTGAATCAAGAGAACACAGTGGACTACTTCGGATCTATAGGATATTAAGATCTGGAGACTTGGTGGAAATATCATATGGACAGGTCGAGGCACAAGTGTTAAGGGATGAATCAATGTCTATAACATAACATATCTAAAGACATACTTTACAATACATTTATCAGTTCTTCCTTTAAGAAAGTGCTTTCCTGGGGCTGGGATTGTAGCTCAGTGGTAGCGCGCTTGCCTTGCATGCATGAGGTACTGGGTTCGAACCTCAGCACCACATAAAAATAAATAGAGATATTGTGTCCATCTACAACCAAAAAAAAAAGTGCTTTCCCATTCAATGATCTTAACTTTCCATCTCTCTTTCTAAAGTAATTTTCAAGGGGTGTGAATAAAACTTGTTTCATGTTATTTGCTCACCTAGAAAACCCCAAATTAACACCTTGGGTATTCCCTCAACTCAAACCAAATCATCCTATTGAAGTCATTATAACACCAGGAAATATTTGACTTTTCTAATCACTTCTTGAATCTACCAAAGAGTTTCTTTGTATCTGCCTAGCAAAAACAAATGATACATTCTTCTTCATGATTCTTAGCCTAGGTTTGATGCCAAAGATTCTTTTTAATTAGCACATTTTAATTATACATAATAATGGGTTTCATTGTGGTATATTTACACATGTGAAAACATACTATATATTCTTTATCCATCCATCCTTTAATGATATACCAAAGAATCTTAACCAGTATGTTTGTTATATTTCAATATTTTTCTACATTGCATATATTATCATTCTCTTTTTCTCCTTCAGGTCAGTTAAACTTAGACCTACACATGTGAGCTAATACAAAATAATAGGAAAACATATTGTAATCTGTATACTAAAAATTAGAATATATATTATTTGTAATACTTGCTCAAACTGAAGGAAATTTCTGGAGAGTGATATTGGCCAAATTCTATTCTTATATTGTGTGCATGTGCAAATATGTAATGACAAATTGTATTAATATATGCAAACATAATGCACCAATAGAAAATATGGGGGAAAACTGAAGAAAATTATCATTTGAGAGCTAAGGAAGTGTCTCACTATCTGATTTACCATAAACTTATTTGGGGATTTAACTAAAGTTTATGTACCAACTCTCACAACTTGATTGAAATTATCTTTAAAATTCTTATATCCTTTAGCACTCTTTTAAAAATTATATTAATGTGAGCTGACAAGGATTATATTCCTTGTGGCTACTTATCACTATGTTGGTAATAGTTTATCACAATGAAAATAGTTATTAGTTCTCAGTTGGCATATAGGTTGTTTCTAATATTTTGCTAATTCCAGCATGTTGTCAACATTGTTCTTATATCATTTTTCACTAACAGCATATATATCTGGAATAAATATCTGGAATTCTCAGGAAGGGAATTTGAGGGAAAATATTCATGGTTTTGATAGAGTGTCAAATTACCAGAGGGTAAGGTGATAAGGATGTTGATTCTTATTAGTGTTTAAAAGGAGTCTTTAATAGAAGAACAGAAGATTATGAAAATGGGAATTCTAGTTTAGTATTTGGAGACAACAGAGCCAGGGCATTTAAGAAACAGAAAATAGCAGACCATAGTCAGTCTGGGAAATACACTAGTTGGAGAATTATTGGGAAGCCAGAATATATAAAGCCCTTTACACTATCATAGAAATTTTTAATCTATTCTAGAACAGTAGCACATTATAGTAAAGAATTAAATAAAGAAGGGATTAATCTTGCTGGCTTCTAGGTA
Organism: Geosciurus inauris; assembly: GCA_004024805.1. NCBI lineage: Eukaryota > Metazoa > Chordata > Mammalia > Rodentia > Sciuridae > Geosciurus > Geosciurus inauris. Next base: position 39,300 of record PVHX01016934.1, on the reverse strand, counting down.
GAGATCAGATTATACCAAGGAAAGAGTGTCAGCAGGAATTTGAATAGGAGATTATTATAGCAGTTCAGGTACAAAATAATACCTACCTGTACTTGTATTATGGCAGCAGAGACAAAGAAAATAATAGAGATTTAGGATACAATTTGGAAGAAACTCCAACAAGACCTAATGGAGTTAAAGGTAAGAAAAAGAGGTACATTTTTTTCTATCTCTCTCTCAAAGCTTAGATATAGTATCAATCTGAGAAAAATTATGTGAAGTTTTTTTCCTATTATCTCAAATTTTGGATCAATACTCGATTCAAGATAAATTTCTACGTGGAGCTGTTTGTCATACTGTGCTATGAGTGGAGTAGTGTGCAGTGATCAGTTGTACACACTGCACAAACACATAGAAACAGAACACATAAGATTGTACTACTGAATGTAAATTCTACACCTGCTATGACATATGCCCTCACATGATGAACACAGATACCTTCAGCTCCAAGTCCTAAAAGGGCTCTTCAATTTCTTATGGAAGGCACAAAATACAGTAGGCAGGTGGCAATTAGAAGGGGCTTAAAGTTCTATGGCAACTTTAAGTTGGTTCAAAACCATTCACGATGGGCATATGGATACATCTGTTCACAGCTCCTGAGAACTCAGTGTGAACTCTGATTTTACAAACCATGGAGAGGACCTGGGGAGGGGTGGCAATCCCTACCCCAGATCCAAATTAAAGACAAACGAGATCTAATTGCTTCATTGCCTTTGGCTCCCTTGGGGTAAGAATAATGATAATAACCACAAGCCAGCCATTAGGAATCTGGTAATTCACAATGCTTTTTGTCCTCTCCACTGACTTTGGGGAAAGTGTGATTTAAGATTCCATAACAAGCCAAGCTGGAGGTTAAGAGTGATAACCAAAATTTCTTGCTTTTGACTCCATACTATTTCAAGAACACCAGAAAAACCTCAAATATTATCACTCTGAATAAAAGAACTTGGAACCTTAAATCTCATCATTACTAAAGTTGATGAGATGGCAGATTAGAGGAAGGATGTACTCTCCAGCAGTTTCATAGCAATTCTGTAGCTTGAGATCTTGAAAGGGGTAAGACTGCTCCTCACCAAGGTGGGAAACTAAGAGAATAAACCAGAATTTATTATTAGACAGCAAAATAATCATCGAGACAGAAACTTAGAAACTTTGACCATAATATAGGAAATAATATGTTATGGATTCACTGCCAGCACATCACTGAGGGCATGGGAAGTGCAGACAGAGAAAAAGAAAAGCTAGGTGAGTAAAATTGACTTGGGAGAACCTGTAGAATAGAGAGGGTTTGATCTTAACTGATACAGAGATAGTGGGAGAAGTTGAGTGAAAAGTGTTTCAATTCATACTCTGAAGGGCAGATGATCCCACAGGAATCAGAGTTTCTGTGCAGGAACCATTTTTGAGTAACCACAGGACAGGGAGCAGAGTTGTGAGATTAGGAAATCACAGGAAGTTACCAGTCTGACCCAGCAGTTGCTGATTATGGGGTCCAGAGTGTACCTGGGCCAACGTGGTTGAAACAGCACAGAGAGGACTGTGCTAGGGTGATAGAGGGTGGGCATAGTGAGGGGAGAGAGCCCATCTTGGTGCTGGCATCTCATATGAGCTCTACAAAGATTCCAGTAGCCAGTCTGACAACTAGGTCTGATGTCCAACTCACCACTCCTCTTCAATATAGTTCTTGAAACTCTGACCAGAGCAATCAGACAAGCAAAGGAAATTAAAATGATACAAATATGAAAAGAAGTCAAATTATCTGTTTGCTGATGGCATGATCCTATACCTAGAAAATCCAAAATAGCTCTACCAGAAGACTTCTAGAGCTGATGAATAAATTCAGCAAAGTAATAGAATAAAAGATCAACATTCATACATCAATAGCTTTTCTATACTCCAACAGCAATTCTGCTGATAAAGGGATCAGGAAAGCTACCCAATTCACAATAATATCAACAATAAAATAAAATAAAATACTTGGGAATCAATTTAACCAAGAAGGTCAAAAACCTCTATGATGAAAACTACAGAACATTGGAGAAAAAATTGAAGAGGACCTTAGAAGATGGAAAACCTTCCAAGTTCTTGGGTTAGCAGAATTGATGTTGTCAAAATGCTATTCAGAATTAATACACTCTCCATCAAAATATCAATGACTTTTCTTCACAGAAATAGAAAAAAAAAATAAACAGTCCAAAAATTCATTTGGAGGAATAAAAGACGCAGAATAACAAAAGAAATCTTGAGCAAGAAGAATGATCCTGGAGGCATTATAATACTAATCCCAAATTATACTACAGAGCTATATTAATAAAAACATCATTTTATTGGCATTAAAATAGACATGAAGACCAACGGAACAGAAGACAGAGACAATTCACATAATGATAGTCACCTGATACTTGACAAAGATGCCAAAAATATATCTTTCAATAAATGGTGCTAAAAAATGGGATTTTCATGTGTAGAAGAATGAAACTAGATTCCTATCTCTAACCCTGCATGAAAGTCAAATCAAAGTTTATCAATAACTTAGGAAACTTAAGATTTATACCAGAAATTCAGCAACTACTAGAACAAAATCTATAGTCAACACTTGAACATTCTGATGCAGGTACCAAATTCCTTAATTAAAAAAAAATCAAGAATCAATAAATGAGTTCAGCATAAAATTAAAAATCTTCTGCACAACAAAGGCAATGATAATGAGCATGAATATAGAGCCTAAAGTATTGAAAAAATCCTCTGACAGAGGATTAATATCCAGAATATATAAAAAATTCAAAAAGTTTGACACCAAAAAAAAAAAAACAAAAAAACAAAAAAATCCATCAAAAATAGACTAAAAGGACTAGACAGACATTTCTCAAAAGATGAAACACAAGTGGCCACCAAATATATGAAAAATATTTAACATCCCCAGCAATCAGGAAAATACAAATAAAAACTACAATGAGATTCCATCTCAATGCAGTCAAAATAACAATTAGAAGAGTACAAATAATAAGAAATGCGGGTAAAGATGTGGGGGAAAAGTACACTCATACATGGTCGGCAGGACTGCAAATTAGTACAACCACCCTAGAAAGCATTTTGGAGATTCCTCAAAAACTAGCAGTGGAACCACCATTTGCCCCAGCTATTCCACTCCTTGGCATTTATCCAAAAGAACTAATGTCAGCATTCTACAGAGATACAGCCACATCAATGTTTATAGCAGTGCAGCTCACAAGAGCCAAGATATAGATCGAGACTAAGTGCCTATCAATAGACAAACAAATTATTAAAATATGGAAGATATACACAACAGAGTTTCACTTAGTCATCAACAAGAACAAAATTATGGTCTTTGCTGGTAAATGGGTGGAACTAGAGAATATCATGCTAAGTGAAATAAGCCAGACTCAGAAAAGCAAGAGTTGAATCTTTTCTTTCATATGTGGAAGCAAAAGTGAAATAAAGGGAGTTTGATATGATAAAGATATAGGATAGGTCGGTGGAGTAGAGGGAGATTGAGGGGAAGGGAGGAGGTATTGGAAATGGAAGGAAATGTGGAATTAATATGACAAACTTATACTATGTATAAATATGCCAGTGAATTCCACCTCTATGTATATGTGTAAAGTACCAATTATAAATAAATGAATGGAAGGTATACCAGGAGAGTAGAGGAAGGGGATTAGGTGGAGGGAAAAGGGAACTTGTGGAACCGGGGAGTGAGATGGAGTAAGCTAAATTTCATGCATGTGTGATTGTGTCAAAATGAACCCAACTGTTTTGTACAACTATAATACCCTTAGGAAAGAAAACAAAAACAACAATAAAGTTCATTACTCTACATGGTTTCTCATTTACCAGCATAAGGAAAAGTGTCTCTTTGTATTGACAAATGACATTATTACTTCCCCAGGTACCTGATACCATTACCTAGATGACCTTCATCTGTGTCTTCTTCCACAGCAAGTTTTTCTTATCTTTTTGATAATTTGGTGATAGAATACACTGAAATATGCAGCCACAGCAAAATTGAAAAACTGGCAAATAAGATAAGCAGGGATTTTATAAAAATAAACTTCAAAGGAGCTAATCCTCGCATACAGAGAAGATCAACCTCAAAATTAATCAAAAAAGCCATATTGAAACCTCAGTAACAGTCCATTTTATACCAAGGAATTGGAAAAATTGTTTTTGACCATGCATTCTAACATCAGTGTATACCCCAAAGATGCCCTGCATTTGTACAACTGAAACAAATAAGCAGGTTCATAGCAACATTGGGAATCCTATTGGGAGGAGGAGTTCAACAAATAATAAGTGTGATAATTTTATGGAAGAAATATTGTACAGCAATTCTGTGCCATATACTATATAAATTAAGAAAACTAATAATGGAAGAAAAATGCAAGTCTCCAATAATATGGCAAAACAGAGAAACAAAAATTTTCATGTAGATATAGTTAGAGACTGAATGTTTGTGTCCCTCCCCCATAGGTTTATAAAATGAAGCCCTACCCACCAGTGCTGCTAATTAACTAAATGATAATAAGGGAGAGGTTTCTGATAGAAACACATTATAAGAAGGCAGCTGTGGTATGGTATGGCAGGCAGAGGGTTCTCAACAAGAAATCAAATCAGTTGAAACATTGATCATGTATTTCTAGCCTCATGAACAGTGGAAAAATAATTCTCTATTGTCTTTGTCTAAGCCAACTAGACCATGGTCTAATATTATAATAGCCCAAGCAAGTAAAGTCATGATCATACATATGTGAAATATAAATATCTGTTTCAGAGATAAATACATATGGAAATAAATTACAAAAACCAAAATCATAAACACAAAACTTGAAATTTGGGCTGTTTCCTCCTGTGAGGAGACAGGAGGGTACCCCTAGAAGTGCATAATAACATATCAAAAACCTTTCTGTTGAGTCCTACAAGTTCTTCTTTTGAGACCAGAAAACAGTGTGCTGGAGTGTTTAAAGCCCCTGGGGTTGAACACTAGTTAATATCATGAGAATGCCTTTGAAGTAGGCCAACTTAGTAAGATAAAATTTGGTTGCCTGTGGCCTAAGCCAAGAAAAATGAAGCCTAAGATATGTCATGCACCTTAGCATCTCCATCAAGCACATCTGTCAACAAGGGTGGGACCAAGAGAGTGGCATACAAGTGATGTTGGCCAAATTAGATTGTTACATTCTGTGCATGTATGAATATGTAACAACAAACTCCATCATTATTTACAACTATAATGCACCAATAAAAATGTGGAAAGAAAAAATAAATAAAAGTTATTTAGCTTCATGTTAAAAAAAAAAAAGGACAGTGGCATGCACCACCAATACTGGCATCTACAGTGAGTGCCTCTAGTAGGGAGGTCCAAGCTGTGGAAGCTTCACACATCTACTGAGGACCTTCCCCCAAACACCAGAACCTCTTCTAGGGAGGGCTGAGAGTACAGAGAAGTGCACACCTCTGAAGCGAGCAGTCACTGCACCTACCTCTGACAGGGAGGGACAAGCCTGGGAAGCAGGAGCACCACTATTGCATTTCTCCCTCTGTGAGTCTCTACTAGGAAGGGCAAAGAGTAGCGAGCAGCATGCAACTGTGCATCTTTGTAGAGCTGCCAAAGAAGGCAGGGCCAAGAGATGCGTCAAACATAATTATGAATGCCATAATTTCATTCTCCTTTAAAGCTGAATAATATTCCATTGAATATATGTATCATATTTTCTTTATCCATTCATCTTTTGAAAGATATCTAGGTTGGTTCCACAGTTTAGCTATTGTGAATTTGGCTGCTATAAACATTGATGTGGCTGCATCACTGTAGTATGCTGATTTTAAGTCACTTGGGTATAAACTGAGGAGTGGGATAGCAGGGTCAAATGGTGGTTCCATTCCAAGTTTTCTGAGGAATCTCCATACTGCTTTCCAGATTGGTTGCACCAATTTGCAGTCCACACCAGCATTGTATGAGTGTACCTTTTTCCTCACATCCTTGCCAACATTTATTATTGCCTGTATTCTTGATGATTGCCATTCTGACTGGAGTGAGATGAAATCTTAGTGTAGTTTTGATTTGCATTTCTCTAATTACTAGGGATGTTGAACATTTTTTCATATATTTGTTGAGTAGTTGGATTTCTTCTTCTGTGAAGTATCTGTTCAGTTCCTTAGCCCATTTATTGATTGAGTTGTTTGGGGGGGGGGTGTTTGTTTGTTTGTTTGTGGTTTTTCTGGTTTTAAGTATTTTGAGTTCTTTATACATCTTGGAGATTTGTGCTTTATCTGATGTACATGTGATAAAGATTTTCTCCCAACCTGTAGGTTCTCTCCTAACATTATTGATTGTTTCCTTTGCTGAGAAGAAGCCTTTTAGTTTGAATCCATCCCATTTATTGATTCTTGATTTTACTTCTTGTGCTGTAGGGGTCTTGTTAAAGAAGTCAGATCCTAGGCCCACATGGTGAAGATTTGGGCCTACTTTTTCTTCTATAAGGTGCAGAGTCTGTGTTCTAGTGCCTAAGTCTTTGATCCACTTTGAGTTGATTTTCTGTGCAGGGTGAGAGATAGAGGTTAAATTTCATTTTGCTACATATGGATTTCCAGTTTTGCCAGCACCATTTGTTGAATAGGCTATCTTTTTCTCCAGTGAATGTTTTTGACACCTTTGTCTAGTATGAGATAATTGTATTTGCATGGGTTTGCTTCTGTGTCTTCTATTCTGTACCACTGGTCTATGTGTCTGTTTTGGTGCCAATACCGTACCATTTTTGTTACTATAGCTCTGTAATATAGTTTAAGGTCTGGTATTTTGATGCCTCCTACGTCAATCTTGCTAAGGACTGCTTTGACTATTCTGGATCTCTTATTTTTCCAAATAAATTTCATGATTGCTTTTTCTATTTCTATGAATAATATCATTGGGATTTTAATAGGAATTGCATTAAATCTGTATAACACTTTTGGTAGTATGGCCATTTTGACAATATTAATTCTGCCTATCCAAGAGCATGAGAAATCTTTTCATTTTCTAAGGTCCTCTTCAATTTATTTCTTCAGTGTTCAGTAGTTTTTATTGTAGAGGTCTTGACCAGGCAATAACACACATTGTCTTCCACTAGGAACAATGTTGCTGAGACTCACCTAGATGAAAATATAACAGCTCTCTCCCAGTGAAACTTCACAAATGGTGAGTAGCCAGGCTTCTCTGTCCAAAATAGCCAATGAACATAGTGCCAGATGCTTTACTGCACTGATGATCAGTGAAGTAGAAAGTAAAAGCACAATTGTATTTGTCATTCACAACACATGCAAAACATTTTCTAAAATCTCCTTGTCAACACCACATGTTGTTTAAGAGGTAAAGTAACAGGAACTCTGTGGGTACAGGTTTAAAATAGTATAATTTTTTAAAAAATTTTAAGATATGCTTTAAATTTATGGAAAACTTGAACAGAAAGTTTCATACAGCTTTTTTCCCAACCTGTTTTAGTCATCTTTTTTCACTGCTGTGACTAAAAGGATCTGACCAGAACAACTGTAAGGAGGAAAAGTTTATTTGAGGGCTCATGGTTTCAGAGGTCTTAGTCCATAGAAGACCAACTCCATTCCTCGGGGCTCTAGGTGAGGCTGAACATCATGGCAGAAGAGTGTGGCCAAGGGAAGCAGCTCACATCACAGTGGTCAGGAAGTAGAGAGAGGGAGACTCCATTCTCCCCATATAAATATATACACCAAAGCCACGCCCTGATTCCCACCTCTTCCCATTACACCCTACCACTCAGTTACCACTCAGTTAATCCCTATCGGGTGATTAAATCATTGATTTGGTTAAGACACTTACAACTCAATCATTTCTCCTCTGAACCTTCTTGCATTGCCTCACATGTGAGTTTGTGGGAAACACTTCATATCCAAACCACAACACAACCCCTGGCCACAGTTCCTCTTTTGACATCTTTTTTCCCCTCTCTTGACATCTTGCATGGTTGTGATAAATTTGTTACAATTGAACCAAAATTGTTGCATTTTTAAGTAAAATCTGTAGTCTACATTAGGGTTCGTGCTTTGTGTTGTACAGTTGTAATTGCTTTCCCTTTTTGTTTCAGCTTTGTTTTTGACTAATGCATAGTGACATGTTCCCATGGCTACAGCATCATACAGAATAAATTTTCTATCATAACATCTTCTTTGCTCTACCTATCCATCCTTCCCATCCCCTACACTAAAGTATTAGCATCTGCTGGTCATTTTATTATCTCTAATTTTTGCATTTTCTAGGATGTCATGCACTTGCAATCATTTAGAATGTTGAGTTTTTCAGAGAGGTTTCTTAGTGTATCTATTTTGTAGAATAGTTTATCGGTGACAGTTAAAAAAATAAATGCATATCCTACAATCCGATTATTTTTCTGAGACTACAAGAATGTTGTTACCATATTTTTCATTGTAGCAAAATGTTGAAAGAAAAATTGGATACTAAAATTGAGGAGATTAGTCTGTTATGGGTTCACAGTGGAAAATGAAAATATATAGATGAATTTCACAAAGACAATAGCCTCCACAAATGTAAAACATAGCAAAGTAAATATAGCATTATATAATTTATATACACTCCTGCAGGAGGCAAATTTAAGAATCATTACAAAAGTGAAAAATGCTAATTTAAGATAAGGACTTTGTAAATAGTCAAGGTTCTAGGTTCTCTCAGGAGGAAAGAAGATACAATTGAGGAAAGACAAGGAGTTTCAAACATATTGTTATTTATCTATTAAATCTAGAGATGATTAAATGAATACTTCTTTTAATAATACTATTTAAAATATTATTATATGTCACATACATGAACATAAACATAATTTGTACATTACATATATGCACACACTTAAACTGTATATTTGTTGTTTTATTTATAAGCTATTTCAGTAATTTTGTAAGACTCAAGTAAAATGGGTTAAATATTTCTGAGGTTTGAGAAATATTTATGTGGTTTACAAGTCTCAGTATTTAACATTATACAATAACCTGAGTTCCACTTGCTCCAAATGTTGCTAGATTAGTGACGCCTGCTCTAATCTTTCTTGTTTTTTGTTTCTTGTTTTTGTTTTTGTTTTTTTGGTACCAGGGATTGAACTCAGAGGTATTCAACCACTGAGCCACATCTCCAGCCCTATTTTTTATGTTTTATGTAGAGACAAGGTCTCACTGAGTTGCTTAGCACCTCGCCATTGCTGAGGCTGGCTTTGAACTCGCAATTCTCCTGTCTCAGCCTCCCAAAGTGCAGAGATTACAGGCATGTGCCACCACACCCGGCTTTTCTTAAGTTTTAATTTTGTACTTTTTACCAAATAGTAATGGAAATAATAAACATTTATTTACTTGGGCAGGAAAGTATCTTTTTTCATTTGTTATAAATTACAGGTAGATTAAACCGCACTGAAGTCCTGCTTGAACTCCGTTCAGATGGCCTACACTTCTGCACATCCTGCCTATCCCTTCTTCTGCCCACACCTACAGAAGCTGAACCCCTGTATCAGAATGGACTGATTTCCATTATTACCACACCACCTGGTAGGTCTTGCAAATATCTCTACTATTAATACTATATCTCATTCTCAGTTGAACTTTCTAGATCCTCAAGTGCTCCAACCAGGTTTCTGTTCACACTTTGATCCTGTACCTATTTTGTTTGAAAAATTACCATAGCTTTTTGCATCAATCCACCTCATTTACATTTATGACCAGGCTATCTCTTTTTGAGAAAAGGAAGGTCATGTCCCTGGTTATCATCTCTCAAGTAAAACAACTAAATAATTGGATATTGAATAAGAAATTATAAATTGCTGATGAAAATATGGGAAAAAGATGGAAGGAGAAAAGTTTAACAATGAATCATGAGTTAGTTATATACGTTCTGTTTTATTACACTGTAGCTTGACTAAAGACAATGATAACATACTGCATAATTTTATAAAAGGTTACAAGAAAGGATTTTGAACGTTTTCAGCACAACAAATTACAAATATTTGAGAAAGTAGATATGCCTATCTTCATTTGGACATTATGTAATATACACAAGGAAATAATATATACAAAAAAAAGAAAAAAGAGAGTACTTGTAAATATATACAATCTTATGTGTCAATTTAAAAATAAAAATGGATGAATAAATACAATTCACAAAAATCTTAATTTCTAATTAAATGTGTTATCTTGTAAGAGTAAAAAAGCTTTGCTATAAAAGAAAACCATACAATTTTTTAAAAGAATAATGGCTATGACTACATGAAAATCCCAACATTGGTTAAGACAAGGACACTGAGTGAAAAGTAAAAATGTGCAGACATGTTTGTAACATCCTTTCCTGAGACTCCAAGATCCACAAGAAAATTAAACAAAGACAAAAACTAAATTCAACATGAAGCAAGGCTGAATAAAGACTCCCACATCAGCATTCATCAAGAAACAGCAATTCAGAGAGAAAATGATGCATGTAGGGATTGAGAAGGTCTAATATCCATAATGGGAAACAAAATTGTCATCGTGCTGAAAATGTTCCTCTACCAAGGAACTTTCTCAAAGTTCCCTTCATATCAATTCCTCAAACTGTAGATAAAGGGATTCACCATGAAGGTGACCAGAGTGTACAACACAGACACAATGACATCCTGGTCATTAGCATCATTGGATGAGAGCAAAATAATTGTTCCATAGTACAGAAAAACCAGAGAGAGGTGGAAGCCACATGTGGACAATGCTTTGTAGATCCCCTTGATTAAGGGTCTTCTCAGGATGGTGACCCCAATATGGGATAAGAGATCAAAATACATATGAGTGGCACAGTTATTGACTGTAAATCCTATACTGAATATAACTAGCTGATTGACTTGGTGTCTGACCTACACAGCTTAAGTAAAGAAGAGAAGTCACAGAAAAACTGAGGCAGAGTATTTTCTCTCAGGAAAGAGAGACAGTCTGGGAGGAGAATGTGTACAAGGAAATTGGTGGAGGAGTAAACCCAAGACACAATAACTAGCTGGAAACAGATTCTGACTCATCATGGTGGTATAGTGGAGTGGGTGGCATGTGGACACATATCTGTCATAGACCACTGAGGTCAGAAGGAAGCTGTCTAGACCCCCAAATGACAAGAAAAAATATATCTGAAAAATACACCCACATATGAGACAGACTTACTCCATATCAGCATGTTCATGAGCATCTTTGGAGCTGTGACTGAGGAAAAAGAGATGTCAGTGAAAGCCAAATGACTGAGGAAGAAGTACATCGGGGTGTGGAGGCAAGAGTCCAGCCTGATGAGCAGGATGATGAGCAGGTTCCCCAGCACTGTGGTCAGTACATGCCCAGGAACAGGGCTTAGTACATGCCTTGCTTCTCTAGCTGGATGGGGTGACCCAGGAGGAGAAAATCAGCCACACTGCTCTGATTATCCCTCCTCCTGCTCTTCTTCTCTTTTGCTGGAGATGAAAAAGAGATGGAAATGTGAAAGAAAGAGTAGTCATTGTGACTACTACACCATAAAAACATGGCTTTGAACTAGTCAGTATGTGCATTTTAATTCAAATATCTCAAAATTTCTTCCACTCTAGTGAGCTAGAGATGGTCTGGACAAAGAACATTATTGTCCCCCTGGAAGCAACACAACATCATTTGGAGGAAACATGAAATAATTGAATGATCATGAGATCAGATGAGCTTCAAAAATGAGAAGTTCAGAAGTTCATGATGGAAATCTGAGTTTATTGAATTAGATTCTAGGCCAGGTCAGTAACCAGTCAATAGAAACCACTGGGTAATGTCTAATCTGACGGCCTCTCTTACCTTACCCAGGTCTATGAAACACTAAGCTAATGCTATATTTCCATAGGTTAGATTAAGATAAGAGAATCATATGGGTTGATTTTGAGAATTAAAGGAATGAATCTATGTCAAGGTCATAATCTATCTAGTGACCTGCCTTGTTATACACCCATTAGTTTTTCCATTAAGAAAATTCTTTCATTCAACAATTCACTCAATATTTTCAATCTTCTATTAGTCTTTCTATAGAAATTTTTCTGGAATGTGGAAAAAATGTACAGTCTCTTCCAAATCCTACATCCTATATCCCCTCATCTCAAAGCAGATCATTCTTATTCAAATCATTAGGACACTAGGAAGAGCAAAGAAATTCTTTATAAATGTCTGTCTAGCATCAACAAATAAAACATCTTCATCCCTTTTTTTGATTCCTACTCAGTCTGTATGCCACTTATTCTTCACTAATATATTTTTGTCATATTTATAACATTCTTCCCTGTGCTGATCATTCCTCCATCTTTCTATTTTGAGTCAGTTAGTCATAGACTTAGCTATGTGAATAATCACAAAATAATAGGTAAAAAGAATATTATGATATGTTTACCAAAAATTAGAACCCATATTCTATACATAGACTGACTTAATCACAAGGTTTCTGTGTTTGAGAGCTGCAAAGATGTCTCACTATGAGACATATTACTTGTTTTGGGGTGAATTAAAGTTTACATTAAGGTACTCATTTACCCAATGTGATTCAAATTATCTTTAAATGTCCAATACTTGTAATCTCACTATATTAGAAATACTCAATGGGATCTAGTACATGAAATGAATTATACATTAAGTTATGTTCCTCATTACCATGTGATTAACAATCAGTTTATCACAATGAAAATAGCAATATGAGTTGTTTATATTTTCCTATTTCCAACAGTGTTGCAATAATGTTATTTATATGTCATTTTGTATGATAGCTTACAAAATGATACAATAGCAATATGATATTTATCAAGAAGAATGATGCTGGAAGCATCACAATATCTGCTCTCAAATTACACTGTAGAGCTATAGTAACCAAAACAGCATAGTACTGGCACCAAAACAAGCATGAATACCAAAAGAAGACAGTTACCCACATAACCCCACATAATTACAGTTTTTACTGACTTGCATAGTTACAGTCATCTGATACTCAACAAAGTACCAAAAACATATGTTGGAGAAAAGATAGCTTTTTTAACAAAAGGTGCTGGGAATATTGGTTATCCATACATAGAGGAATGAAACTAGATTCCTATCTTTCACTTGACACAAAAGTCAATTCAAAGTAGATCAAAGACATGGGAATTAGAGCAGAAACTCTGCAATTGCTAGAAGAAAATATAGACTCAACATTTCAACATATTGCACCAACTCTCTTAACAAGACCCCTAATGCTCAAGAAATAAAGCCAAGAATTAGTAAGTTGAACAGAACCAAATTTAAATGCTTCTGCACAGCAAAGGAAATCAGTGCATTATGAGTGTCTTGTTCTCTTTACCAACTAAAGTACCACAAAACATTTTGTTCATTTTTGAATGGAGAAATGAATTAAAATAATCACTTTGATTTCAAAAACAGGGATAAAAATAATAATAAATGCTTGTGAGGATGTTGGGGGAAAGATACACTTTTGCACTATGGTGGGACCGCACATTAATACTCTCACTTTGGAATGAAGTATGGAGAATACTCAAAAGACTAGTAAGGGAGCTTCTATAAGACTCTACTACTCCACTCTTCTGTATTTATCCAAAAGAACTAAAATAATCATACTATAGTGATACAGGTACACTAAGGTTTATAGCAATACAATTCACAATAACCAAGTTACAGAACCAGCCCAGATGCCTATCAACAGATGAATGGATTTCAAAATTGTGTTAAATACACACAATGGAGTTTTATTCAGCTATAAAGAAGAATGAAATTACAGCATTTGCTTTATGGATGAAACTGGACAACATCATGCTAAGTAAAATAAGACAAACTCAAAAGTCTAGTGTCAAGTTTTCTCTCTCATATGTGGAAGCAAGAGCAAATTGAGGAGAAAAGAGTCAGAGAAGGACCCTGTGAAAATACAAGGGACATCTGTGGAGTAGAGGAAGGACATAGAGGGGAATGGAGGAGGGAGGGCAAAGTGAGAAACTGCACAATGAAAATGACCTATTTACATCATGTACAAATATGAATATACCAAAATGAATTTCATCTTTGTATTTGTCTCTATAAATTACCAATAAAAATATAGTAAGCAAATACAAGGACTACCAGTATAGTATAAGAAGGTGACCAGGGGGAGGGAAAAACGGGACAGAAAGTATAAATACTGATAATTAAAAAGGGGAAAATTATATTCCATGCATGTGTGGTTATGTCAAAATGAGCCACACTATAATGTATATTTATAATGAACTAATAAAATTATTACTAAAAGATAAATGCAGACTCTGCTAGTGTGGAACTATGCAATCTGAGCAGAAAGCAGGTCTGCATCTTGCATATTGAGCAGGCATGGGAGAAGAAATTCCATGTACTTCCCTGGAGATTCAGTGAGAGCTGGGAAGGAGGACCTCTTTAAAATGAGCTTCAGTGTTTATCCTTTCTTGTGTCTCTAAAACACAATGGGCATTTTTTTCTCTTCTTTTCACTAGGTTGGTGAGAGCCCAACCCCAAAGGCAGTCATTGCCCAGGAGTGAAAATGTACCGTGAACCCATCTGGAGTTCTAGGTGACAGAAGCTGTGGTTTCTGGTATGCAGGTCTGCAATGCAGATGAAGGTAGAGTGTGTATCCTTTGGAAACTGGCAATCTGAGCCTTGTGACCAGGAGCTGGATGTGGACACAGCCTTGTGAACCAAGAGCAAGACAGACTGGTTGTGGATGCAGGAAGGCACTGGGTATGGCAGTGCTGCAACTGGGTTTAGAGGAAAATGTGCTCCCACTCCAGGCCAGACCCCACCTGCTCGCCTCCTCTTCCATGCCCAGAGGCATTTGGAGGATTTACTGCCCCAACGTGGACACTAGCCACCTCCCTCACCCAAGTATGTGGACTGAGGCTCTGGGGATGTGGGATGCAGTGCACCTGGATCAGTCCACAGAATCTGTGGGTGAGAGGGTTGGCTGGTGGCTCCTGCTGCAGCCACGCCTCTATCCCCAGGTACAAAAACGGTGCCATTGAGGGTGAATTTAGCTCCGTAGTGGACATTGGTGGACAAGGAGAGATGGAGCTCAGCATGTACTGCATCTAACAGTTTGACCTGTTTGGGTTGGAACTGAGAAGGAACAAATTAAACTTTAATTGTGCCCCAGAAACATCCCTGTAGCTGGTGGATTATAAAAATGAAGCCCCAGGAAGAAGTGCCTCATTTTAGTTACATCAACAAGGAGAAAACTTATTTTCTTGTTTGTTTGTTTTTGTATTCACTTTTTATTTTCTAAGTTGTTTCATTGTAGTTCCCTTCATTATTATTTTTATATTTCTTTTTATGTATTTTTTCAATTAGTTAAATCTTTCTCAAGATCTCTCTTCTTTTCCATTTTTATTCCATTCTCTTCATTTTTTTCCATTCTCTTTTATTCCATTTCAAAAGATCTCTTTTCCATTTTTATTCCATTCTCTTCTTTTTCCCCTCTCTTTTCATTTTTTCACCTGTCTCTCTTCCCTCTCCCTTTTTTCCCTTTTCTTCTGTATGTTTTAGTATTAGGCATACTACCATTAATTACTAGATAGTGAGAGTTCCATATTATTCACCCTCTTTTCTCTTTGGCTAGTGGAGTTGTGCACATTATACTTAATTAGCATTATATTATATTTTGGTATATTGTTTGCTCTTGAATTACTGCCATTATTGGTGATTATTCTGTCCTCATTCACTAATGACTTAACATCTGATTCTCTATCTTGGTCCTCTATTATTTAATTATCATTTTTGAAAACATCATTATAAGTGATCTATCAAACTAACAGCTTGGAATCCATTTCTGTCCCCTGCTCATCACTGATCTCTTACTTTACCCCGGCTCAGCCACCCATTCATATGATCATGTCTTACCTGTTGCCATCATCAAAACTTGCACCAACTATAAAATCTTGACTTTAAATAACCTGCTTTCCATATCTTTTATTCTTAGAACTTATTTATTTCTCAAGACACTAACTTAAAAAAAAACTAAAAAGAAATAGAAGAAAGATCAGTAGGGTAGAGGAAAGGGAATAGTGGGAGAGAAAAGAGGAGGAAAAGGGGAAGTACGGGGGACCAAATTAGAGCAAATTATATTCCATCTGTTTATGAGTATGTCAAAAGGAATCCTAATGTTATGGGTAATTAAAAAGAATCAGTAACATAGGGAAAAAATCCACAATTCTCTGATACTATTGAGATCTACTATCCCTTCAAAGTTTTTTACTTCATCTGGAACCTAATTTATATGCTTTCTTCCCACCCTGGCAACAATAAATTTTATGGTCCAGTACCATAATACCTTCTTATAATACCTTTCATTCCCTCCCCCTCATTTTGCAAAATTCCAGCCCTAGTAAACCCAGCATTTTTCTAATTTGTTTCTATACATAAATACCTCTGTATTTCTGGAGAATATCACTCAACCATATCAATTTTACTAATATCAAAATTTTTTTAAGTTGTTGATGGACCTTTATTTTTTTCATTTATTTATATGTGGTGCTGAAACTCAAACCCAGTGCCTCACGCATGGTAGGCAAGCATTCTACCACTGAGCCACAACCCCAGCCCCAATTTTACTAATATCAAATTGTGAACAAAATACCTCTATGGACATTCAATATTGGCAGATAATCCTACAATATTCCTTAGTATTTTATTTGTCCAAACTCTGTAGGAGCATCTCCAATACCTTCAACCCCTCCCTTCCATCCTTCCCCATTCTATGCTAATAGACTGTGCTCTTGCCAGAATGCACCCCTTTGTTGGTGACCTTTGGACCTGATTGGTCCAAGAGTGGATTTAAGCTTCTATACTTTCTGGAATAAATGGTGTTTCTGCTTCTCGCTCCGGGTGTTTCTGCATCTTACTGGGGCAGAGCAGATTTTTACCTACACCCCG
Source organism: Geosciurus inauris (assembly GCA_004024805.1). NCBI lineage: Eukaryota > Metazoa > Chordata > Mammalia > Rodentia > Sciuridae > Geosciurus > Geosciurus inauris. The sequence goes on along the minus strand of PVHX01016934.1, from coordinate 22,311 downwards.
GGGGCCTGGGTAGAGTGGCCCCGTGAATCGCCACCATCCAGAGAGATCCCATATTGTCTTCCCTGGGGACCCCTTCTTTTTCTGTCTCTCTGGACCCCAACTCGTTGAATGGACCCATGCAGTGCCCCCTCAGCCCCCCTTTTAAAGCAATAAAATTCCAGCAAGATTATTTCACACACTCGTTTTCTGCAACTTTCTAAAACAGCCAATCCCTACCACTCTCAACTGAGGTCTCTTCACATATACATCATCTTCTGCCATCAAATCCAACTACATCAAGAGCCACACATTCCAACTTAATTTTTCTTACAAGGAATAGGTGACTCAGCTCAAAGGTAAAATAGTGATCTTATAGATGTGTAAAACCTTTGAAGGACTTTGTCCTTGCAATTCGTTGCCTTCTCTCTTGCATTATTAATGTTTTATTCTTTACTGGATCAATTCTGTCAGCAAACAAACATGTTCAATGTCACTACTCTTTAGAAAAATGAAAAGAAACTCCCTTGACTCCATGTCCTCCTCAAGTTAAACAGAATCTTTTGTCTAGTCTACCTTCTCAGAGAAAAAATAATACTTAAAAATTGTCTATAATCAAAACCTCTACTTTTCCCCCCTACAATTCTATACATGACTCTTTTATCAAAGTTTCCAACAATCTACATCTTGCCAAATGTAATCATTTTCTTATCTCATTGATAACCTCTCAACTACATTTGAGAGAATGCCCACAACTTTCTCCTAGAAGAATTATTTTCTAGGATTCTGACAAACTTCATAATTCCTTCCTTTCAAAAGCCATTCCCCAGTTATTTTTTTTCTTTCTCCCAGACTTTTAAATGTTGTACTTGTCAGCTAGGCCTATGGCTTCAAACATCAACTACATTTTGTTACCTCTAATATGTCTATCCCAAGACAGGATCTCTCCACCTGCCTCAAGAATTATACATTCAACTCCCTATGAAACATCTCCACTTGAATGTATAATACAGTTCACAAATTTAACAGGGCAAAACATAGTTATCGACCAAATCTGATGCTCTGTACCATTCTTAGTCTTTCACATATAAATAAATGACATAATGCTTTTCACCCAGTTTCATGGGTGAAATCATTATTTTTTTCCCTTACAGATTACACCTAAAGTATCAGTAGGTCTAAACACACTTACTCCCCATATATCCTAAATCTGATAACCTGTTCCTCATGTTACAGTCACTTCAAAAACTCTCCTCCAATGTTTTCAGTGATGTCACTATCTTCTATGGGGTGGCAAAAACATATAGGAAGAATAATTAAGTCATTATAAACATTTACCTGATTGTTATTATTGTAAGTCAAGAGATCGCTAAAATTAGAGATAGTGCATAACAAACCATCACTAAAATGATCAAAGTTCTACAAGCCATGCTGATTGTTTTCATTTTGCTTAGTAGTTCTGTTACATATTATGCCTGAAAGATGAGACATTCAGGTTTAGTGAATTTTTTGTGCTTATTTTCCACATTTGTATTGCTGCATTATAGCCATACATATGGTAGGATTTGTTGTTATATATTCATAAGTGCACAAAATTTAACATTATAATATAGTCAATATCATTCCCCAGTATTTCCCCTTTCTCTTACGTTTAGTGATTTTTTAACGTATCTTCTAATTTCCAATTTGATGATATTCTAAGTTAGTCAACAGAGACCAAAAACATTTATTCATGAATTCACTTCTTCCCTAATCCAACCAAGGGGGTCAACAGTGAAGATTATTCCATAGGAAGGTGATTCATATTGATTATTAGGGGTATAACCCATCTATCTGAAACATGTTCAGGTTAGATCATAACTCTTTGGTCTCAGGAGATGTGCTTCCATTCTGTATTTGCCTGGGAGCCAGGTTGGAAGTTTCCTGAGATCCATAGTTTCCTAAAAAGTCTTCGCAGAGCTCCTTTAACTTCCTGGTTTCTGAGGCTGTAGATTAGTGGATTTAGCATAGGGGTGACCACTGTGTAGAAGATGGCAACCTGACGATCCTGATCCAAGTCATAGCTGGAGGATGGTCGGAGGTACATGCGAATCACAGAGCCATACAAGAGCAACACAACCAAAATATGGGAGCTACAGGTTGACAGAGCTTTGTGCAGGGCAGCAACTGAGTGCATGTGGGCTATGGCAATACCAATGCGGGCATAGGAACCCAAAATAAAGAAGAAGGGGCTGACCACAACAGCTACACCCTCTGTGAATATTAGCATTTCATTGACCACTGGTCGAGTGCAGGAGAGCTGCAGCAGGGGAGTGATGTCACAGAAGAAGTGAGTGACCTGGTTGCCACAGAAGGTTAAATTTGTGACTAACACACTGTAAAGAAGACTGTTGAGGCTGACTATCACCCATGAGGTCAAAGTTATACGCAGACAGAGGCGATGGCTGACAATAGCAGAGTATCTTAAAGGATCACAGATGGCAACACAGCGGTCATATGCCATTGCAGCCAGCAAGTGGCCTTCCATGCTTCCCACAGCCATAAAGAAGAACAGCTGGGTCATACAGCAGTTATAGGAAATGGTTCGATTCATAGATAGTGTGTGCACAAGCATCTGAGGAACAGTGATGGTTGTCAGAAATATGTCAATAAAGGAAAGCTGACTGAGAAGAAAATACATGGGAGTCTGCAGTTTGGGATCTGAACAAGCAACAGTTACTAGAAGGGCATTCCCCATAACTGCAACCAGGTACATAGGAAGGACTATTCCAAAAATAACTGGCTGCCTTTCTGGTCTGCTGGACAAGCCTAATAAGACAAATTCAGTCACTTCTGTCCTATTTTTAGTAGCCATAAATATGGTTTACATCATCTGCAAAGAGGAAGGATCAGAGTTGGAAAGGGATGAGAACAATGTAAAGACTCAAGTAGATCTCAAAGTCTCTATCCTTCAATGGGCCACAGCAGTGAAAATCTATTTGATCCTAACTTTGGATGTCAAGAAACTCAATTTTTGTAGTTGTATGTGATGTAGAGTTTTGCTGGTCATTAATTCATATATAAACATAGGAAAGTTATGTCCAATTCATTCTATCTTTCCTATTCCCATACCCTCTCCCTTCCCTTCATTCCCCTTTGTCTAATCCAATTAACTTCAATTCTTCCCTCTCCCTCCCTTTCATGTATGTATAATATGTCAAAAGATACTCTTCTGTCATGTATATCGAACAAGAACAAATTTTTAAAATTTTTTAAAAAGAAACTATTATTCTTTCAGTAGGGATTTTTCTATTTCAGTAAGTCAACTAAACTTAGCTGGAATGAAAGTAGAAGTTATTAATCACAGGCTTTATTAATGAATTTTCAATGAAAAATATAACCTGCCAGTGGATGGGATGCACATGCCTTTTTGGTTGGTTTTCCCCATAGGCAGATCAGGAAAGTACAACAAAGAAAGAAACTTTGATGCTGCTATACAAATAATTTTGATGAAATATTGTATTTTTATAGGAATGTGAGAAAAATAATTTTTAAATAGTACAGTATACGCATGGGAAAATATATAGTAAAAATCAGCAGTCCTAATCCTAAGCTTGGCAATTTTCATGTTTAGTTTAGCTCTTCAATGGCTCACATTGCTATGCCTCTAAATAATATGCTACTTGCTTATGCATCTATGCTCATGTCTTGTCAAATTAGGATTTCTTTTGGCTTCCTACTACAAAATATGAAGTTTTGTGTTGATTATATTATCATACTCTTCTCTCCTATTTTTTATTTTTTTATTTCTTCCAAGTTTGCTATGTGTAATTGGGTGGATATAAATTAATGAACATAAATTTAGTCAAGATATGTGTGGCCATTTAACATAATCGAATAATAGTATTTCTTTCAATTTCTCTCAGATTCATCTTTGAGTCTGTCCATCATGGAAATTAATGATCACATTGTTGAATGTCAAATTAAGTATTTATGACATATTAAATTCTTCTATAATGCAATTATGAAGGATCTAAAAAAAAAAAAACTTGTGCCTTGTATGTAGAGATGCTTTAAAGCCAAACATTTGGCACAATATAAAATAATAAGAAACATTCCTATTTTCTTTGTTAGAAGGAGACAGCTTCTTCTGCTGCTAATGACTGATTTTCAGCTGTAACATCACTGAGCTAAACAAATCATCTTTGAATACATAGGAGAAAAGCCAACTAAAAATGAGCAAAGGATCTGAAAAGATGCTCCAAGGAACATGTTAAAAATTTATATGTTATAATTTATATGTTATATGTTAATTTATATATTTATATGTTATAATTTATATGTTATATGTTGCTCCAAGGAACATGTTAAAAATTTATATGTTAAACATATAAACCATTCCTGAAACATTTCAACACGACCATCTCCACCCCTAACACTTCAGAAGTTTTGAGATTTAGAGTAGTCTTACATTATAAGGCATAATAAAAGGAAAATTCCTTGAGATCACAACTGTGAAGTCACCTGATATACACAAATTCTTCATTTCTGTGCAAAACACGAAGATATTTACCTTTATTCTCCCAGCTTAGTCTTGTCAGTCACCTATCAGGACTTAACAGACACCTTTTCAAGAAACAGACACTCAGATATACTTAAAAAACTCCAATAACCTCAGTACTACAGCAGTAAGAGATGAAGTATCCTTTTGCTCTGGTTCAAGACAACAGGGAATGAGGTCATAGGAAAGAAAACAAATAAAAATGTTAGAAAGGAGAAACTACTCATTAAGTTTTGTGATAGAGCCACCTCGATTTTTATATAAACACGGTGGCATAAATCAAGGTCAATAAATCAATAATTATAGTATTTTGAATTTACCTAGACTCAATTATCACCATATTAACAACAAAAATAATTAGATAAAACACACAGGAAAAGGTAATACTAAACCCACTTTGCTAGAGTTTGTTTCTTGACATGTTTATAGCATCTGGGAACCATGAAACACTCTCCATAACCTTCCCAATTATATGACTATATTCTCCATCTCATCCTTCACTTTTCACTGAAAACTGTATCTTTCCAAGGCATAATTCATAATTCCTCCATCCTATTGCTTCTTGACTATATTTGTACCTTACGCTACTCTCTTTGGTCTTCTTGGTATTAATATCATGCTGTTTTTCACAAAAGGACTATGGTCTTATTTTCTGTCCTTTTCCATTTACTATTAGGATAGGGTATAACACTAACCTCACCTTTTCTCTGTATCTAACCTGATAAACCCAAGTTAGAAAATCTGGCAGAGTGCATTCCCTCTTGCCCATTCGGGATGCCCTTTTTATCATTTTCCACAAAAGCCTTCCTGGAGGGCAGCTCATCACAATGAAGCAGACTCACTCACAGCCTCTCACTCTGGGACTCTTCTAACCCCAGGAGGCTTCAATTGCATTCAGATGAAATACTAATTGGAGTGGGCTAAGCTCTTCCACTTTCCTGTATCAAATGGGTCTGTGACTCAGAAGCCTCCCCATTCTCCTTCCTTGTACCTAGCTGATTGCCAAGGCAAATCCCATGAAATCTCTGTGAACAATTGGGCCTTCAGGGAAGGTCTACCCTTTAGGGGACACCATAGCCTTGTATATTATCAACAGCCCTGCAAGGAGAAACCCAAGAGGAAACTGATTCCCATTTCATCATCTCAAGAAGCCACCTCTCCTGACCTATCCTCTCTGTAATTATTGACTGATAGTTACTTAACTCAGATGAATTAGATACAAGGCATGAATATTTGCAAGACTACAATAGGAACACTCTGACCATTGCTATTGTGTCTCCATCTTACTTTCCAAAGATTTTCTCATTTCCTGCCCTTACCTCATCCTTTGGATATGTTAAATATAGCCATTTTGTTATTTTACAACTACCATTCAAAGAATATTTGACTTAAACAAGTCTTTGACAAGTAAAATTAACAGCAGGAGATGGAGGACTCTATTGAAAAATGAAAGACATACAAATGGAGAGATTCTCAGTCTCATTTTTAAATATTATAATAATGACATTTGCCTATTGATATAGATTGTGTGTCATGGAAATAACCTCAAAATTGAAACAGTGGTATTTTTCCACCAGTCTCCTACATGAAAGAAAGTTAATCACCAGCTAAAAAGCCAAATTATTAGTTGATAAGGATGATCAGATTCTGGTGGAAATACAAGATTTAAACCAATATTCTCCCCTCAAAATGGATTATACTTATCAAAAACCACAAGTGAAATTTGTTATTTTTGTTTGTAGAGGATCTACTTCAGTTTCTGGTAGCATCTTTATTACTTTAGGGGATAAAGTATTACAGTGAATAAATCATAATGTCACTGATCCAGTGCCTCTCGACCCCAGAATTCCAGGGAGGCAACAGAGAGATTAAAAATGCCCAGATGTGATTCATTTTCACCAGTCTCACTCTGAGAAGATATCCTAAAATTTCAGCTATTTCTGAAACAGGATAAATTTAGAGCCCTCCTCTGAATTAAGAGCAATTTTTCTCATGCTAAGAAGAGAAGTTGAAAGGTTACAATTCCCCACTCATCAGAGCACCAAAGAAGCAGAGAACAGTACTCCCTGCCCTAGCCTGTCTAGCACAAGCTAACTACATCCCCTGGGTGTATTTCTTGCCTACCTATTGACCCATTTTGTTCCTCCTTAGGCCAATCAAATATATATAGATTCCTGGTTTTTGTTTTTATAAATTGTGGCTATTTCTGTGGGACTAGAAAGGAGAAGACATCTAGCTGCTTCTCCTAGTTTGATCAAATTGCATAAAGTTTACTTTTGACTTTTCCTTCTTTTGTTTATTTCTTATGCAGATAGGCAGGCAGCCCAATCCAGTCACCTGGGATTGAGGTAGTGTCCCTGGGCAAGGGATTGGGATCGGCTACATTGCTTCTCCCTCCAACCTTCTCCATACCCCTGCTGATCTAACAAGGAATTAAGACTCCATTTTTGCCTGAAAATGTCTGCAGGTAGCTAAAAACAGGATGAAAGGCTTAGCATCCATTTTGCATCTATCTCCTCTGTTCCAAGTCACCTTGGATTCCAGGAACAAGGTCTGATCTGATAAATGTCTTGTGGTGGATTGAAGTAACCTCCAGAACAGTAACTTTCTTATCAGAGTCAGTAACTTTCCTATCGGTAACTTTCTTATCAGTAACTTTCTTTCTTATTGGCCCTGCCTGACGAATCCTGAGATAATGATGACCACATGTGATCAAGATCACCCGCTTCAGCTGCTATGAAAAGCCCCCAGCTATACAGATCCCAAACTTTTGCTTTCAGTCACTTTTTCATAAAACCTCAGGGTTGTTTAACCCTTGACGATGTGCCAAGGACACAGATCCTCTTGTCTTCCCAGTGCCACCACACTGATTAAAGTTCCTCTCATTCTGTTCACCATTACCTTTTTATTATTTGTTCTAATTAGTTATACATGACAGTAGAATGCATTTTGACACAACATACATAAATGAAGTATAACTGATCATTCTTCTGGTTGTACATGATGTAGAATCACACCAGTCTCACCATTACCTTTTCTGTTTGGTGTTTGGGGTGAGTAACTGGACTTGATTTGTTAGATCCTTAGAGTCAGGTGTCTAGCCTAGCACTCTGGTAACACCCACACCTATGACTTGATTTTTATTTCTGCTTTAATGAATAGACCTAGATACTGGAGAGAAACCACTGCTAATTCACCAAAAATGTGGCCTAACCAGGTATTATGTGTCCCGCTCATGGAACAACCCAGAACCACCCTTGACACCCTTGACTTTAGACCCTCTTCCAAAATCAAACACGAATCCCATCTGAATTTCAACTTATGGGAAATATCAAGTGCAGAGGAATATGTTAAACTACAAGATAGTGACACAACCAGACAAATTCTGACTGCAGGAAATTCCACAGGAAAATGACACATTTTCTTCCACAAATTGCAAAAGACAAAAAGGGAGAGAATAGAAAGAAAAAAGAAAAGAAGGAGAGACAAAAAGACCAAATATACTAAAGAACTAACCACACTACATGAACCTTATTGGAATCATGCTTTTTAAAAACTATTTTAAAAACTTTCATTTTATTTTAATGAGAAAATTGAGAATTTCAACACTGGGCCTTTGTGATATTAAGGAACTGTTAAAATTTTTGTTATGATAGTAGCATTGAGGTTATATTTTTAAAAGTCTCTATCTTTAGAGATTGGTTTTATATATATGTATTCTATATACACTTGTATATAGAATATGTACATTATATATATACATGATCGTATGTATATTATGGATAAAACCATACAACATGAGATATGGTTGAAAACAACAGGAAAAGGGTAGGTTGAGGTAGGAATGACATAATATTGGCAATGAGTTGATAATGAAACTGGGTGATGATTTATTTTTTGAAATTTTCTTTTATTAATGTATATGTGAACATGAAATATGATCATCTTTTTTTAAAGGCAACTTGATTTTTGAACAATTTCAGAAAAAGAAAGTTTGGCTTTTTTTTTTAATTTTTTTTAGACATTGATAGGCCATTATTTTTTTTTTATTCATTTATTTATATGTGGTGCTGAGAATCGAACCCGGTGCCTCACACATGCTAGGCAAGTGCTCTGCCACTGAGCCACAACCCCAGCCCCAAAGTTTGGCTTTTTATTCCTTTTAATGATTTTATTTCTGTAGTTGACCTTTTTTATTTCCTTACTATATCATTCACTTTGGACCAATGTTACCTCAGCTCCTTGGAGAGGCAGCAAGGACAGAGTCTTCATTTAGCAAACATTTCCTAATCTTAACATTTTAAAAGTTAACACTTAAAATGAAAAGTCCTAGCCAGGTGTGGTGGCTCAAGCCTGTAATCCCAGCCCTTAGGGAGGCTGAGACAGGAGAATCACGAGTTCAAAGCCACCCTCAGCAATGGTGAGGTGCTAAGCAACTCAGTGAGACCCTGTCTCTACATAAAACACAAAATAGGGCTGGGGATGTGGCTCAGTGGTCAAGTACCCCTGAGTTCAATCCCCAGTACCAAAAAAAGAAAAAAAAAAAAGTCTTCTTAATCCCTAATTCCTCTCCCCATGAAGAACTTTCAAGTTTAATACAAGTTAAGTCTTTAAATTTGTCCTTTCTCACAAACACTTAAGAAACTTTATGAAATTATAGATAAAAAATGTACTGAAAGAATCTAAGGTACCAATCCTTTTACTCCTATTCAGATAGGGTGCTCAAGCTTCCTGGTATCATTGCTGGTTAGTATCCCCCTTCAGCTGTTCCATCCGCCTGCTGGCTACAAGGCCTCCCACTCTTTTCGTCTCCTGATAATGCCTGTACTCTGGCTTCAGCTCTCACATGTTTTTGTGGATCCCTTTTACATTCTGAATTCCAATTTCTTTCAAAGATGCCCTTTAGGTATCCCACAGGTTGTTTTGTGATGTCCACCGAGTGCTTAAGATTATAATACTGACAGCCCCACTGACCCCTGTGGAGACCAGGCAGGCCCAGGATGGCCCCACCAACCTGCATAGAGCCCACATTGAAGCCTCCCATTTACCAACGCGTGTCCCCCTCATCCACCAACCACTTCCAACTTGGAACACTGCAGCCATTGCCATAACCCTCCCCATGTAGTAGCCTCCACCTTGGGACAACAGACAGGGCCTAGAGGCAGCTGCCTGCCACAGCACTGCAGGTCATAGCACTGCATAACCAAACAGGTTGCTCAACACCATTGGATGGCCCACCATTTCACCCCCATATCTGAAAGTGGTCACCAACATCTTGGGACACCTGCACCGTCATCTTGGGTTACTTCCACTGCCACTACCACCATCTTTAGTTGCAACAACTTCCATCTTGGGACACCAATTGGGGACTGGACATCCAACACCAAGGCAAGACATCAGAAACCTGCAGGAACATTATAAGATTATAGGATGGATCCACACTGCTAGAAGGGAAGACACATGGAAAGCATAAAAAGACAAGGGAAGAAAGTGCCCCAAACAAACCAAGATGCTACGATAATAGAACCCATTGAAAGCACAGTAGAAGAAATGTCAGAGAAGGAGTTCAGAATGTACATAACTAAAAGGATCTGCAAATCAAATATGACATTGATATCAGCAGTTACTGGTTACCTTGGAGAGTCCTGCTTCCTCAAATATTGAATTATAACACCAGAGAAGCATGCTGAGGAGAGGGAAGAGTAGAAAGTAAGAAACTTTATTAAAGGATAGTAAAACAGACTTCCCCTGTGTGAAAGAAGGGGACCCAAAGGCAGAATCTGTGGGATAAGTCCTGTCCCTTTTATACATCTAAAATTTCCCTTGTTTTCCTGTATTCTTCTCCCCTGCATTCTTCTCCCTTATATTGTTCATTTCTCCTCATACTGCCTAGTAACTGGGGGATGTCAGTGGAATGGCCAGCAAAGGTGGAGAGCTAGGCAGGAAGGGAGTGGCAGCCCAGGGGGCATTGATTAGTAGCTCCTGGTCTGCCTAGGAGTTGCTTAATTAGCAACCTTTTGGGAGGGGTAGTAGCAAAGGGCTCTGAAGACATGAGCATTTTAATCTCACAGGGGCAATTTCCAATTTCCTAGACATAGACTACATTTTCTTCATCTGACTTGATTTACCTAGGTACACTAACTACCTGTCTTTAAATATGGCTGCAACATAAGACAGCAAATACAGGCAACAATTGATCACTCCAACAAAGAGATAAGAGAAAAAATACAAGCAACAATTGATCAGTCCAATAAAGAGATGAGAGAACAAATACAGGCAGCAAAAGATTAATTCAAGAAAGAGAGATTCTTGGAGAAAAACCAAACAGAAGTCCTTGAAATGAAGGAAACAGTAAACCAAATTAAAAATTCAACAGAAAGCATCACCAATAGACTAGATCACTTGTAAGACAGACGTCAACAATGAGGACAAAATATATAATCTTGAAAATAAAGTTGACCATACAGTGAAGATGGTAAGAAATCATGAACAGAACCTCCAAGAATTATGTGATAGCATGAAAAGACCAAATGTAAGATTTATTGTGATAGAGGAAAGTGCAGAGATTCAAACCAAAGGAATGCACAATCTCTTCAATGAAATAATAATCAGAAAATTTTCCAAACATGAAGAATGAATTAGAAAATCAAATACAAGAGGCTCACAGTGCATCCTATATACAAAATTACAACTGGTCCACACCAAGACACATTATAATGAAAATGCCTAGCATACAAAATAATAAAAAAATCTTAAAAGCTGCAAGACAAAAGTATCAGATTACATATAGAAGAAACCAATTCAGATCTCAGCAGATTTCTCAACCCACCCCCTCAAAGATAGGAAGTCCCAGAACAACATATACCAAGCTCTGAAAGAAAATGGATGCCAACCAAGAATCTTATATTCATCAATATTAAACTTTGGATTTGAAGGTGAAATAGAAGTCTTCCAGGATAAACAAAAGTTAAAAGAACTTACAACAAGAAAGCCTGCACTAAGAAAATTCTCAGCAAAATATTCCATGAGGAGGAAATGAAAAACAATGAAAATCAGCAAAAGGAAGAAATACACTATAGGAAAAACCAATCAAAGAAGGAACAAATTCAAGACTAAAAAAATGGGAATACAAACCATATTTCAATAATAACCCTGAATGTGAATGGCCTAAACTCATGAAATAAAAGACATAGACTGGCCGGGCGCAGAGGTGCATGCCTGTAATTCCAGCACTTTGGGAGGCTGAGACAGGAGGATCGCAAGTTCAAAGCCAGCCTCAGCAATGGCAAGGCACTAAGCAACTCAGTGAGACCCTGTCTCTACATAAAACACAAAATAGGGCTGGGGATGTGGCTCGAGTGCCCCTGAGTTCAATCCCTGGTACCAAAAAAAAAGAAGAAGAAGAAGAAGACATAGACTGGCAGATTGGATTTTTAAAAAACTAGCAATATGCTGCTTCAAGTGAATCATCTTACAGAGAAAGATATCCACAGACTGAAGGTGAAAAGACAAAAAAACATACCATTCACATGGACTGTGTAAAAAAGCAGGAGTTTCCATCCTCATATCAGATAAAGTGGACTTAAAACCAAAGTTAGTCATAAGGAATAAAGAAGAACATTTCATACTGCTTAAGGGAATCATACATCAACAAGACATAACAATCTTAAATATCTATGCCCAAACAATGAGGCATCTACATATATCAAACAAATTCTTCTCAACTACAAGAATCATAACACAATAATACTTGGGGACTTTAACACAGCTCTCTTGCCACTAAATAGATCTTCCAAACAAAAACTAAACAAAGAAAACAAAGAACTCAATAAAACAATAAATAATTTAGACTTAACAGACATATAAAAGTATTCCATCCATCAACAAGCAAATACACTTTTTTCTCAGCAGCACATGGATCCTTCTCCAAAATAGATCATATGTTATGCCACAAAACAAGTCTTACCAAATACAAAAAAATATAGATACTACCCTGCATTCTATCTGACCACAATGGAATAAAATTACAAATCAATGACATATTAAAAAAATAGAAATTATTCCAACACCTGGAGACTAAATAATACAGTATTGAATGATGTATGGATAACAGAAGACATCAGAGAAGAGATAAAAAAGATTCTTAGAGGTAAATGAAAACTTCAATACAACATATAAAAATCTCTGGGACACCATGAAGGCTGTGCTAAGAGGAAAGTTCATTGCATTAAGCTTATTTATCAAAAGAAGAAAAAGTCAACAAATAAATGACTTGACAGTACATCTCAAAGCCCTAGAAAAGGAGGAACAAACCAACACCAAAAGAAGTAGAAGACAGGAAATAATTAAAATTGGGGCTGAAATCAATGAAATTAAAACATAAGAAAAATTCAAAAAATTGACAAAACAAAAAGCTGATTCTTTGAAAAGTAAACAAAATTGACAAACCCTTAGCCACCCTAACAAAAAGAAACAGCGAGAAAACCCAAATTACTAAAATTCATGATGAAAAAGGAAATATCATGATAGACACTACTGAAATACAGAGGATAATTAAAAACTATTTTGCAAATTTATATTCCAGTAAAATAGAAAACCCTGAAGACACTGACAAATTTCTAGAGGCATATGATCTACCCAAACTGAACCTGGAGGTCATACACAACTTAAACAGATCAGTTTCAAGCAAGGAATTAGAAGATACCATCAAAAGCCTACCAATCAAGAAAAGCCCAGGACCAGATGGATTCTCAGCCAAGTTCTACAAGAACTTTAAAGAAGAATTAATGCCAATACTCCTCAAACTATTTCATTAAATAGAAAAAGAGGGAACCCTTCCAAACTCATTCTATGAGGCGAGAATCATCCTGATACCAAAACCAAACAGACAAACATCAAAGAAAAAAAATTTCAGACCAATATCCCCAAAGAACATAGATACAAAAATTCTCAATAAAATTCTGGCAAATAGCATACAAAAATATATTTTAAAAATAGTGCACCATGATCAAGTGGGGTTCATTCCAGAGATGGAAGGTTGGCTCAACAGATGGAAATGAATTAGCATAATCCATCACATCAATAGACTTAAAGGTAAGAATCTATGATTTTATCAATTGATGCAGAGAAAGCATTTGACAAAATACAGCACCCTTTCATGTTCAAAACACTAGAAAAACTAGAGAAAGTAGGAACATACCTCAACTTTGTAAAAGCTATCTATGCAAAACCCAAGGCCAACATCATCCTAAATGGAGAAAAATTGGAAGCATTCCCTCTACAAACGACAAGACAGGGATGCCCTCTTTCACCACTTCTATTCAACATAGTCCTTGAAACACTAGCCAGAGCAATTAGACAGACAAAAGAAATTAAAGAGATACAAATAGGAAAAGAAAAACTCAAACTATCATTATTTGCCAACGACATGATTCTATACTTAAAGGATACAAAAAATTTCAACAGAAAACTTCTAGAATTAATAAATGAATTCAGCAAACTAGAGGATATAAAATCAATACCCATAAATCAATTGCATTTCTATACATCAGGGATGAATTCTCTGAAAGAGAAATTAGGCAAACTATCCCATTCACAATAGCCGCAAAAAAAATAAAATAAAATACTTGGGAATCAATTTAACAAAAGAGGTGAAAGACCTCTACAATGAAGACTACAGGACAGTAAAGAAAGAAATTGAACAAGACCTCAGAAGATGGAAGAATCTCCCATGCTCTTAGATAGGCAGAATCAATATTGTCAAAATGGCCATACTACCCAAAGCGCTATATAGATTCAATGCTATTCCAATTAAAACCCAAACATCATTCCTTATAGAAATAGAAAAGGCAATCATGAAATTCATTTGGAAGAATAAGAGACCCAGAATAGCCAAAGCAATTCTTAGCAAGAAGAGTGAAGCAGGAGGCATCACAATACCAGGCCTTAAACTATACTGCGAAGCTTCCAATTTTTCTCCATTTAGGATGATGTTGGCCTTGGGTTTTGCATAGATAGCTTTTACAAAGTTGAAGTATGTTCCTACTATCCCTAGTTTTTCTAGTGTTTTGAACATAAAAGGGTGCTGTATTTTGTCAAAATACAGTAACAAAAACAGCATGGTACTAGCATCAAAATAGAATGGAAGACACAGAGACAAATCCACTTAAATACAGTTATCTTATATTAGACAAAGGTGCCAAACATATACATTGGTGAAAAGATAGCCTCTTCAACAAATGGTGCTGGGAAAACTGGAAATCCATATGCAGCAAAATAAAACTAAACCCCTATCTCTCACCATGCACAAAATTTGACTCAAAGTGGATCAAGGACCTGGGAATAAGACCAGAGACCCTACGCCTAAAAGAAGAAAAAGTAGGCCCAAATCTTCATCATGTTAGCTTAGGACCTTACTTCCTTAACAAGACTCCTATAGTGCAAGAAGTAAAATCAAGAATCAATAAATAGGATGGATTCCAACTAAAAAGCTTCTTCTTAGCAAAGGAAATGATCAAGTGGCTGGGGTGGTGTCTCAGTGGTAGAGTGCTTGCCTAGCATGTGTGAGGCACTGGGTTCGATCCTCAGCAGCACATGAAAATAAATAAATAAATAAAATAAAGGTATTTTGTCCATCTACAACTAAAAAATATTTTTTAAAAAAAAGGAAAGAAAGAAAGAAACTAGAGCCCACAGAGTGGGAGACATCTTTACTACATGCACATCAGATAGAGCACTGATCTCTAGGATATATAAAGAATTTAGAAAACTTAAAAACAAAGAAACAAACAACTCAATCAATAAATGGGCTAAGGAGCTGAACAGATACTTCTCAGAAGAATACATATAATCAATCAACAAATATGTGAAAAAATGTTCAACATCTCTAGCAACTAGAGAAATGTAAATCAAAACTAAGATTTCCTTTCACTCCAGTCAGAATGGCAATTATCAAATATATTAGCAACAATAAATGTTGGCGAGGATGGGCCTGGTGGGACTGCAAATTGGTACAACCAATCTGGAAAGCAGTATTGAGATGCCTTAGAAATCTTGAAATGGAACCACTATTTGACCCAGCTATCCCACTCCTTGGCCTATACCCAAATGACTTAAAAACAGCATACTATAGTGATACAGCCACTTAATGTTTATAGCAGCTCAATTCATAATAGCTAAACTGTGGAATCAACATAGATGCCCTTCATAGATAAATGGATAAAGAAACTGTGGTATATATACACGATGGAATATTACTCAGCCTTAAAAGAGAATAAAATTATGGCATTTGCAGGTAAATGGATGGAGTTGGAGAGCATCATGTTAAGAGAAGTAACCCAATCCCAAAAAACCAAAGGCCAAATGTTCTCTCTGATAAATGGATGCTGATCCATAATGGGGGAGGGGGCATGGGAAGAATGGAGGAAATTTGGATTGGGCAAAAGGGAGGGGTTAGGGGAGGGGGCATGCGACAGGAAAGACAGTGGAATGAGATGGACATCATTATCCTAGGTACATGTATGGCTGCACATATAGTGCAACTCTGCATTGTGTACAACCAGAGAAATGAAAAGTTGTGCTCCATTTGTGTACAACGAAATGAAATGCATTCTGTTGTCATGTATAACTAATTACAAAATTTTTTTAAATAAAAAAATCTTTAAAAAAAGATTATAATATTGATGTTTCTCAAAGACTGAAAACAGCATGACTAGTACATGTTGTTTATCAGCCCGAGTTTGCTTTCCATCTTTTTTTCTTTTTCCTTTCATATTCAATATTGTATTGATGACGACAACATCAATTTACAGGTTTGTAATCAATTACAGGTTTGTAATTTGTTGTTACAACTTTCTCTAGTTGTTGTGATAACCTTACAGGCTTGGAAGATTCTTCTATTTTCAGTCTCTTTAATCTCATATAGCTTTCACTGGCAGCAGGTCATCATTCAGCTCTTTGTACCACTGTTCCTTCCAATGAGTTTATCTGGTGAGCTCTCAGTAAACACTTTCCAAGACAAAGGGTGTTCTCCAGGAACATTGACTGAAGCTGGTTTTCTGCCAACATCATGAATATTTGCAAGATTCTCATTCAAAGTAAATGACACCTCAGTCCTTCTTTGATTCTTTGCAATTCACAGTTCCCAAACTTCACCTCTTCCAGGGGCTTTAGCCCATTGCTGTGACAAATATTTAGGAACTTTGACCAGCCACACCCCAGTGTTCTGGTTGGTGCCAGTTAGGTCGAGCTCCCCATGCTCCATCAGAGGTACGTCACTGGTAGAGGTACCCCCGGAGCTGGAGAGCTGCGGGGTGAGTGTGCAAAGGGTGAACAGCAGTGGAAGGTAGACAGTAAGAAGCCCACATCACTCACTTGCCAGGATACCAGGAACCCAGGGAAGGGTGATAATTATTGAACTTTGATGGAAATTTTTTACCAGAACAATTCCTTTATTAAAACACCAAAATCCATAATAATGTGGCATGCACAAAGCCTCCAAAAGGTGTCTTAGATACATAGGATTTTCATAAAGACAATTGTAACAGGGTTCTGCTTTGTGTCTTGAATGTAAACCTTGCTGATGGACCATGGGTGGCCTATTTTAAAACTGACTTCTTTTTCTTTCCTACTCTCCTTCTTCTCCCCACCCCCAACTGCAGAAAAACAAGATCAACACTCTTTCAATCCTAAGCTGAGTTATCTGTTATCTTTCATTGACTGCTTTCATTTACTTGAACAAATAACCTCCAGACCTGTAAATGGTAAAACAGCTCTCTTAAGGATGAAGTTGACCATCAATTACATCTATGGATAATATTTGGAAAACAACTTTGTTGTCCCTTTTTTAAAGTCCTTGGTTCCCCCTGGCAGTAAGAATGGTGACAAATGTGAGTCCATTGCCTTTCTCCTTTGTCAGCAAAGCAATAAAACTTCTTTCTCCTTTTTCTCAAAGCCTCATTATTGGGTTATTGGATCCGAGACAAAGACTCAAACTTTCTGTACCTCATTATTCAGACAATAACTCTAGATGATGCTCCATATCACTAATAACCAGAGAAGTGCAAATTAAAATCAGTGAAATATCTCCTCCCTGCTGTCAGAATGACTGATATAAAAAAGATAAAAGACAAGTGCTGAGAGGATGTGGGAGAAGGGAACACCTGCATTGCACTGGCAGGAATGCAAATTACTACAGCCATTAGAAAAATAGTATGTAGATTCCTCAAAAAAATTAAAAATAGAAGTATTACCTGATTGGTTAGAAGGTTAGGGAGGGAGAGAATACTAGGAAGAGCATGGAAGGCTTGGAAGGCACCAAAGCTGCCCTGTCTAATCCTATAGTGAATATGTGTCATCATACATTTATCCAAACCCAAAGAATGTACACCACAAAGAGTGAACCCTGATGTAAACTGTGAATGTGGGGAGGTGGTGTTGAATGTGGGTTCATCAGTGAAGACAAATATGCTGCTCTGATGCAGGACTTTGTTGGTGGGAATGGCTGTGCCTTCCTGAGAGAAGGGAGTCCATGGGAACTCTGTGCTTTCTGTTCAGTTTTGCTGTGAACTTCAGGCTGCTTTAAAATATCAATCATAAGTCCAAAATGTCAGGGGAAAAAGAGGGAGAGAGAAAGAGAAGAGGGGTGATTCCATCAAAATAGAAGAAAGATGAAGGGGACTGAGGGGGAGGGAGAAGGGACAGGAGACAGGAAGAACAGGGGAATGAATCAGATCTAACTTTCCCATTTACATGTGTGAATACATCACAGTGAATCTCACCATCATGTATATCCACAAGACACTAACTTAAAAACAAAAAACTAAAAGTAAATAGCAGAAAAATCAGTAGAGTAAAGGGAAAGGAATAGGGGGAGGTGGGAGGGAAAGGATAGGGGAAATACTGGGGACTAAATTAGAGCAAATTATATTCCATGCATCTATAATTATGTCAAATGAATCCTAATGCTACATATAACTAAAAAGAACCAATAAAAAGATAAAATAAAATTTTCCCAAAAAGATGAACATTATTTGTTAATGTCACGTGAAAATTGTTAGAAACATGAGTTCACATAAAGTTTAAAAAGCACTACACAAGACACTAACTAAATTAAAAAAACTATAAGTAAATAGCAGAAAGATCAATAGAGTAATGGAAGGGAACAGGGGGCAAGAGGAGGGAAGGGAAAGGAGAAGTCGTGGGGACTGAATCAGAGCAAATTATATTCCATGTTTTTATAATTATGTCACAATGAATCCTAATGTTATGTATAACTAAAAAGAACCAATAAAAATACAATCAAACTTTGCCAAAAAGGTGAAGTGTAACTGTTAACTTAAAAATAAAATATCAAACATCAGCAGAAGAAGGAACAGAAGAAGCAAAACAAAATAGAAGAGAGTGAGGAAGATGATTCAGGGCACAGGGGCAGCATTCTAGGAAAAGTATACAATTTGATGGGAAATAAAAACCACAATTTGTTCCCAATGTTGTACAAATGTTGAATCATGCAGAAAAAAAAAAGAATCTAACTGTCAATGAGCACTTATAAATATCTCCACTCATTCTGTGTTCAGCAGCTATAAGAAGTAATTCAGAAATATGTAACACAACCCTCTCTATCTTCAAGCACTCTAATCTCATTTCAAAAATGATGCCAATGTACTTGAAAAAAATAGACCATAATAATAATAACTTTTCTTTACCACTTAACAGTTTACAGAGCACAATCACATATAAGATATTAGACGAAAAGGTAGTACAGGTATTACTAATCTCTGAGAAAACAAAGGCTCATAGATTAAACAGCCTGAAATAAAATGATACAGTAAAGAAAAGATACAGTAAGAAATTGATGGAATTAAGAGTTCAGCAAAAGCCTGATGACTCCAGATCTAATGCACATGGGCTGCTCATGTGCAGATTTTAGTGTGCTCTGTAGAGTTACCACCATGAACTAAGAAGCAGATGGGTAGCAGGGAGGCCCAGTAGTAATTTGCATAGGATATGATAAAGATAGAGACTTGGATGAAGTTATAAGAACTGAGAGTATAGTTCCATTTGGGGAGGCAATATGGCACCTTCATTAACAGATTTAACAGACTACCTGCAAAGGCTTGGCCAAGCAAGTCACTTATCCTCTCTATGCCTCATAAGAATAATAATAGTGTATCATAATGTTGTTGAGAAGAGTGAGTTAATATGTGGCAAGAACCTTAAATGGTGTCTGACACATAGTAAGCACTGCATAAATTAGCTGCTATGCAAATACAAGAAATTTTAGAAGAATTTGATAAGCTTCGGAATACATGAAATCAAGACCAATGGTCTCAATTGTAGTTATGTATAAGAATCAACCAGGGGAACATTTTTTTTTTTTTTTTTTTAGTTATAGGTGGACAGAATATCTTTATTTTATTTTTATGTGGTGCTGAGGATCGAACCCAGTGCCTCCCGCGTGCTAGGCGAGCACGCTACCACTGCGCCACAACCCCAGCCCCGGGAACATTTTTAAAATGCTGGTGCCTAAGTTTCACTTCAGACTAATTGAGTCCAAATCTCTAGAATCAGGACCCAGACAACAGAATTTTTTAAAACCCCCCAGGTGATTCAGATGCACAATAAAGGCTTAAAAGCTCTGATATAGATAGATAGGGAGAATTGTGGTTGATTTATTGGAAGTTTACATATCAGTGATGATAGTGAAATAAATCAAGCTTGTAGGAATGAACCTATAGTGAGGATTTAATTTCCTATATTGCCATTGTACAGTAATAGTACTCTGGAAGACTTGAAAAGAGAAGTGATATTTTAAGAGTGAACAAGTTCTACTTTTACAGTCTTGTTGGGATTATAAATTAGTACAAGCACTATGAAAATCAGTGTGGAGTTTCCTCAAAAGGCTAGGCATGGAACCACCATATGCCCAGCTATATCACTTCTCGGTATTTATCCTGAGGAATTAAAGTCATCATAGTACAGCAATATAGGCATATCCATGTTTATAGCAGCACAATTCACAATAGACAAACTATAGAACAGCCATCAACAGATGCATGGATAAAGAAAATATCCATAAAGAAAATATGGTATACATACACAATGGAGTTTTATACTGCCATAAAGAAAAATGAAATTATGACATTTTCAGGAAAATGGATGGAACTAGAGAATATTATATTAAGCAAAATAAGTCAAACTCAGGTTAAGGGTCATATGGTTTCTCTCATTTGCAGAAGCTAAAGAGGAAAAAGGACAAGAAAGGTGGCAGGGATGGGGATCTCATGAAAATCAAAAGGAGATCAGAAGAGGAAAGGGACCAAGGGGTAGGAAACAGGCAGGGAGGGGGAAAGTGTTCAGGAGTGATATCAGTCAAATTGTGTTGTTATATTGTGAATCCTGTGCATGTTCATATAAGTAACAATAAATCCCATCAGTATGTACAACTATAATACAAAATAAAAGACGTGGAAAAAAAGAGCAGACAAGTTCTGTGTCAGAATAAGACAAGGTTAGGCAATGTGGCTAAGACTCAAAGTAGGAGAAGAAATGTCAGTTGGGGAGACAGTAAGGATCTACATCTCTGAAGTCAGAGGACATGAATAGAGCAATACCATGGAAGCCAGGCATGTAGACAAAGGGATTGTTTCTAACAGATTATTTGACAGACAATGAAAAATAAGGATGGAGATGAGACCATTGGCTTTTAAAGAGGTCTGAGAAAGATGGAAGATGTTATGATGGGATGGAAATGATCAGGGAAGTATAGAGAGTGAACCTCAGTGGAGATCTCTGGCTTGAGGCAGTACCTTGGTATAGAGGTCCAGAGTCTATAGAGGAATAGAGATGGACGTCAGAAAACTTAGGAAGCAGGAAAGCAGAGAAGACCAGATCTTGGCTGGCTCAATGATGCTGAAGGTACCCCAAGGACACTTGGTGATTCTCAAGGTGATTTCTCAAAAACTGAACATCCATACATGTCCTGGAAATACTCAGCCAAATAAACCCTTGATTACAATGTGTGTTTGAGTGACACTGTCACTCTGTCTTAAATGGGGTGAAGGGCTAAAGTCAATGCATAAAGTTGAAACTGAGTTGCAGCAAGGTTTTTTGTTGTTTTTTGGTTTTCGGTTTTTTTAGTACTGAAGATTTAACCCAGGGATGCTTTACCATGGAGCCACATCCTCAGCCCTTTTTATTTTTTTTATTTTGAGACAATGTCTCACTAAGTTGCTTAGGGCCTCCCCTAAACTGCTGAATCTGGCCTCGAACTCTCAATTCTCCTGTCTCAGCCTCCTGAGCTGGTGGGATTACAAGTGTGCACCACCACATCTGGTTCAAAGTTATCATTTTAATCTATTAAGAGGTACCAAAATAGAGGCTGAGATTCCACCTACCAAAAGCCTAAGCAAAGCCAACTCTTTTCATTGTTTTCTATTTGTTTGTTTGTTTTGTTTTTTGGTACCAAGGATTAAACTTGGGGACACTCGACCACTGAGCCACATCCCCAGCCCTATTTTGTGTTTTATGTAGGGACAGGGTCTCACTGAGTTGCTTAGTGCCTTGCCATTGCTGAGGCTGGCTTTGAATTGTGATTCTCCTGTCTCAGCCTCCCTAAGTTCTGGGATGACAGGCTGTGCCACCACGCCCGGCTTCTTTTCATTGTTGACCAAGTTCATCACTCCTTCTTTTATGCAACAAAGTCATTGACTTTCAATTTTATATTTTACTTATAAAATGCATACTGAAAATAATTTAAAGTATACAAAATATAATTCAAATGCATCAGAGTTTGA
>PVHX01016933.1:12812-41712 GCA_004024805.1 Geosciurus inauris | reverse complement strand
GAGCCCAGGGGACATTCAACAGGAGAGAGGACAGTGGCAGACCCGCCACTAGATGGAATCCAAAGGTTGAGGTCTGGAGGAGCCGGGCCTCCTCGCCTTTCATTTGCTCTCCAAATATTTATGGAGCTTGCTCTCTGGCTGGTGGCGCTGGACCCTGGGGTGGGCAGGGAGACGGGGACGAGCTGACAGGGAAAGCCGTTGGCAAGACAGAGGGTGTGAAGCGTGTCCCAGAGTTGCTGGCAGGAGGACACTGTGGGCCACCTGGGGCAGCAGTTGAGCACTGGAAAAGGCTCTGTGCTCTGCCTGTGTCCTCAGCTCGCCCTGCCACGAGCCTCCCTTCGCCACCTGGTGGGCTAACGAACTGCGCTCTGAGGAGTCGTGGAGGCTGGCTTGGGCTCTGAGGAGTCGTGGAGGCTGGCTTGGGCTCTGAGGAGTCGTGGAGGCTGGCTTGGGCTCTAAGGAGTCGTGGAGGCTGGCTTGGGATCGGAGGTGAGGGGAAACAGCATATGGGAAGTCAGGGAGCAGGAGGGCCAGGCACTCACCTGGTGTTGTCCCAGGAGACGGGCACCGAGGGCAGCAGCGGAGGTGAGGCTGAGCTTGGGGGTGCAGGGCAGGCCTGGAAAGGCTGGGATGGAAGGCTGAGAAGTTTGGATTTGTGCTGAAGTCAGTAGGGAGCCATTGAAGGTTCTTGAGCCATCAAAGGACCTGACCAGATCTGTGTTTGACAAGATCACTGACTTCCAGCTCGTGGGGCTGTTCAGATGAGCCAGATCTGCTCCTGCCCTGTTGCGATCAGATGACTGGCCTGCTCCTGGCTAGACCGAGTTCCCTGAGGGCACAGACCCACCTGGCCCATTCTTGTGTCCGCAGTTGGGGTCCCCAGAGCTCTGTTCAAATTTCACCTTCCCGGAGTCCTTCCCACAATCGCCTCATCTACTTTCTATCCCACCAGCTTCGTGTGGCTTCGGAGCACCCCGTGCCCCCTCAAGGACTCAGACACCTGGGTTGCTAGACTGTCAGCTCCCGGAGAGGAGACCTTCTCATCGCCACAGTTACTGCATGGCTTGGCCAGGGCCTAGAACCGTGCCCAGCCACGCCGATCCTCGGTGCCTAGGCCGTGGCCGGGAACACCGCACACACGGCATATGGAGGGAGCGAGGGAATGCGCGTGTTCTGTTGTGTCGGCACAGCAGCAGGCAGATGAGACCGGCAGGACAGAGCCACCTGGCCAGGAGAATCAAGGAGGTCTTCCCGGAGGGGACACCGCGGGGTTTCCGGCAGGGATGCAGGAGGGTGTGTGAGGTTGCAGGCAGGTGGCAGGACCCTCAGGAGCGCACTGGCTGACGGCCACCCAGCCCCTCCACCCTGTCCCTCCCACCTGTCCCCAGGGCCCGTCTCTTGGGCATTCCTCCTCCAAGACCTGGCCACCTCTGGTGGCATCGGTTAGGCGCTGGCATCCCTTTCGTGTTTGTTGCTTTGGCTTCTCATTTCAAGGGAGGTGCTCTCGCTGGGAAGCCGGGCTTGGAGGTCAAACGCAGGTGCTGTCGAACTTGCCCCTTCCTCCATCCATCAAAGGTCTCAAGAGCCACCAGGCACCTAGTCAGGTGCTGGGTGGGAGAAGGGGTTCTGGGAGCAGCGGGGAGCAGGGCCAGTGGATGTCAAGGGCAGTGTGGGACGGAGAACAGGGCAGCCTTGGGGGGCAGGGGGACCTGCGCTGTGTGCTCTGGAGTTGGGGCCCAGCCACCCTGGACTCCACCTCCTCAGGTTCCCAGGGACACCGTGGGGGGGTGTCAGGTGCTCAGACACATGGCCTTGTACATGATGTGCTGGTCCTGGGTCCCTTTCTTTGGCATACCCATGACAGCTGGATCCTGGCCTGGCCCCCTGTAGCATTTTGATTGTGGACGATGCATCAGCCCTCGGCATCTCCCCCAGCCCTCTCCATAGGCTCCCCGCTTCCCCAGCCCGGGGACAGTGACCCCACAAGTGTGAGTGGACCTGCTTCTCATCTGTTCCTGCCTCAGGACCTCCCTGGGGAAACTGCTTAGGTTCTTAGACCAGGGCTGCTCCCTGTGGGCTCTCCTGAATCCTGGGCTCTGCAATCACCCTGAGATCTCAATGCAACCCGGGACGCTAAGGTGGGTCTTCCTGGGGACAGGGGCCTTAGCTTTCAGAAGATTCTCAAAACCATTGTGGAGACACCAGGCTACCCATGGGTGCCGTGGGGCGGGGCTTGTTCCGCCCGAAGTTCGCCCTCAAGCCGCCTGCTCCCTGCCCTCCTGGGGTCCCATCCCTCCTGTAGGCTGTCCTTGGTTCTTTGGACCCTTCCTCAAGATGTGCCAAGTGGGATAGGTTCTCTGGGCTCTTTGAGGACACTGAGCCCAGGTGATGACGGGTCAGCTCTACCTGTGAGTTTAGGCCTTAGACCAGATCCAGGACACAAAGGCCCCCAGCAGGAGGTGGCGGATGGAGCTGGCTGAGGGCAGGAGGCCTAGGCTGGCAAGGAAGGGGTCTCCCTCCCCTTGAGGACCGGTGGGGTACACATCAGGGTGGCCTTCCTGGCCTGGGCGGGCCAGGCCCCACCTCCGACGCAGGCCTAGTCTGGCCCTGCCCGCCTTCCTGACTTGCTGGAGGCCTGGTGGATGACGAGCTGGGGAATCTGCATTCTTGGCACAAGGGTCCTTCCACTCGCAGGCAAGCTTGCCCCCCAGGGGCCTCGGATAAAACACAGGACCCCTGGGAGAGGAGGAGGAAGCTCAGGCGGAAACTGGGAAAGACCGAAATGAAGTGAAATCAATCAGAGTCAGTGCCCGCCTCCTGGCCTCCCATGGCTGGGGAATAAAAAGAGGGCGGCTGGGGAATAAAAAGAGGGCGGCTGGGGAGGCAGGGAGGTAGGGAGGCAGGGAGGGGATGTTTGCACAGCGCCAGGGTGGGACAGCCGTTGGTGGCAGCACCTGGAAGCTTCCTGATTGGGATCAGGCTGATAAGGCCACTTTGAAAGCTCGAGTTTTAGGGCCTTTTAAAGCAGCTGCCTTACTGAGACTGGGGGAGGGGACACCTGTCTCCCCAACACCCCTGTGGTCACCTGGGGGCTCGCCCAGGCCACAAAAGCCTGAGTCTGGCTAGGTGACCTTTCCTGAGGCCGTCTACTGCCCCACGTGGGAGACAGCCTTCTCTGTGACCTCTCTGAGCCTCAGTCTCTTCATCTGCAGACTGGATGTAGGGCATGTTGAAGGCTCACAGGGAAGGTTCGGGGAGACTCTACAGATCACAGTTGTCGTGACTATGAGACCTCAGCACGCTCTGACCCTTCCACGCGCTTTCACTCCTTTCTCTGAAATCCTCAGCCCTAAGCAGCATACCTGGAGTCAGACCGTCCCTTTCTGTGCATCCTCTGGCTCGTTACTTACCCTCTCTGAGCCTTGGTCCCCTCGTCTCTAAGATTGGGATGACAGTAGTTCTCAACTCTTGGGATGGTTGTGAGGAACGGGTGTGTGGACGGAGGATGACTGAGCTGGGTGTGTGCCTCGGCCGGTGAGCAGGAGCACATAGGCTCTGTCGGTCCCTGCCTGATCCTCGTGGGAAACTGGACCCAAGTAGGGGATGTGATTGTCACTGGAGCAGGTTCCACTCCAGCTCTCCCCTGCTTTTTGGCCCAGGGCCTCCCCACAATCCCTTCCATGCTGTGACGATCCTTATACCCAACATGACATCAAGGCCACGACATCAAGGCCACAGTCTTCGTTGTCCCAGCAGCCCCCGACGTGGTGCATGATTACGCCCATTTTCCAGATGAGGAAAACAAGGCTCAGAGAGTGACCGGCCCAAGGACAGAGGAAATGGTGCGGCAGGGATTCGAACCCCGAGCCTGGGTTCAGACTCTGAGGCCCACGCTCTCTGCTCTCGCCAGTCCTGGAATGTGCCTGCCTGCTCAGAGGAGAGGCTTGGCTCTGTGAGGGTCTCTGAGGCAGCCGTCCAGCCTCTGACTCCATCCACAGCCTGAGATAATGCAAGCGGGAGGATTCTGGAACTCACAAACCTGCCATAAAAATGCAATCTCTGTCATAATGGTCAGAATAATGTTGTTGTAACTTGGACAAATCGGGTGTTAACTCATTCTATGGTAAGGGGTGCCCCCACGGACGGCTAGGACCAGGAACAGTCACGGGGCCGCTGGCAGCTGCACTTCCAAGTGCGTGAGCTCATCGGGTCTCAGCAGCCCTGTAGGTGGACAGGAGCCATGGGGCCCATTTCAGAGATGGGGAAAGTGAGGCCTGGGGGAATAATACGCTTTACCCAAAGCCAGCGTCTGGACCGAACTGGAAGGCTGAGGCCAGTCTCAACAGCCCAGAGATCAGAGATTCTGTTGGAATTCTTAGCCCTCATTTTGAAATGAAGAGATTTCACAGGAAAAATTTCTATTCTCTGGCTCCTCGAAAATGTCAGATCCTCTGGCTTCACAGGACCCACATTCCCACACAGCCACAGTGGGCTGGAGCCGGAGAGCGGCTACTTCTTCACACAGAAGCTGAGCCCCCCTGGGTGTTATCCACCTGGCCCCTGTATGGTTCAGGTTGCCCCCTGGGGCTGCCCCTGATCTGTACAACCTGGGATAAATGGCGTGGGGTCCTCCCTGGGTCTCAGCTGCCTCTTCTGTGTAAGCAGGGGGCAGGACTCCATAGCCTTGGGGGCTCCTTCCAGCTCCAGGGTTCAGTGCCCAGGGTTTGGCCTCAGGTGGGGTGGAGGGGGCTCGGGAGGTGTATCTGTCATCTATTGCTGTGTCCTAAGCCACCCCAAAACTTTCTGGCTTCTAACAGTGATTTAGTAGTTCTCCCAATTCAGTGGGGTGGCTGGGCTCAGTTGGGCCTTGATTCTACTCCATGTAGCGTCAGCCACAGTCACCCAGCGAGGGGGACTGCAGTTCCGTCAAGACCCCATGCACAGCTCTGTGGCCTGGCAGGGATCACTGCCTCAGCCACTAGTCTAGGCTGAGCTGCTTTCTGCGATGGCCAAACTCCAAGGAGAAGGCGGAAACGGTCTTTTTAGAGTGCTGAGGACCAAGCCCAGGGTCCTGCACATGTCCCTGGGCCACACCCTTGACCACTGGGCCACACCCCCAGCCTTGCAAGACTTCTCCAGGGCCTCGCACTAATGTCACAACCTCACCCCTGTAGCATTCTGTGGGTCAAAGCAAGTCACAGAGCCAGCTCAGACCATCCCAGGCTTCCTCATCAGGCTCAAGGGAAGGGAAGGGACACGGGGCTCGGTTTCCTGTTTCGTCTTACAGAAAAGCCCCATTTCTCACCCAGTGGCTTTAACACAGAAAATCGAACTTGGACAATGGTTCTGGGTAATTGTCCAGGGTCTTGGAGGGGACTCTCAGAGCTCAGTCCCCCACTCCCTGCCACGCCCATTCCCCGTGCTCTGGGTCAACTTGGGGTCCAGGGTTTGCTCTAGACCACCCTCCCTGGGGAGCAGCGTGGTGTTTGGAGCTGGAGGAGACTGTCCTCCGCATGGAGCCCACAGCCCTGCCGGGCTGGGGGTGACGGGAAGCCGGGCGCTCTATCCACCCTCCTCCAGCACTGATCTGCCTGTCCCAAGAGGGCAGGGACTCTCCTCTGCAGCTCTTGTCCCATCCCCAGCACCAAGCCTAGTTCATGAGGGGCACAAAATAGGTATCTGCAGGTTTACGAGAAAGGCAGCCCCAGGCACAGGTATTCAAGGCCCCCTGCATGAGGTGGAGGCCAGAGAAGGAGGCCTTGGGCTGCTGAGGTGCAATCTGTGGGCTGAGACCAAGGTGTGCCTGTGGCGGGACAGTCAGCCTCGCCCCCTTGGGCTGCGTCCCCAAGGGTACATTGGGGGTCGTGATTGTAGAAGGCTTTCCCGGGGAGCAGCTGTGTTCCCCATTTAGTGGGAAGAGAGCCGATAGAGGTGTGGTGGCGGCTGCCATTCTCAGTTGGGCCAGCGGTCACCACACACACAAGGAGGCCTTGGAGGGGAAGAAACTTCTTCAGGCGTGTCTTGGTCCGTGGCTGTCAGATCTGTTTGGAGCAGTGTGGCCAGAGCATACGGGGCTTTCTGCAAACTGTGAAGTAGGGGTGCAGGCACTGGGCTCCGAGGCTGCCCCCAGAGATGCATGCAAGGCGCAGCCTGGGCGACACAGAGTTGAGGGCTATGTCCTTGACCATTGAGCAAGAAATGGGGTCTCTGTGTGGTGACCAAAGGAAAACAAAGCCCAGGCTCACACAGATAATCAATGACAAGAGTCCTGGTCGGGGACCCCAGACCCACAAGCTGGCCCATCTGTGAGTGTTGGTCAGACAGTGGTGCCCCAGGGAGAGCCCAAGCTCAGTCCAAAGACGGCGGTGGGGGGCTGGGGCGGTGGCTCAGTGGTAGAGTGCTTGCCTCGCATGCGTTAAGTCACCGGGTTCGATCCTCAGCACCACATAAAAATAAATAATAAAAGATATTGCATACAACTAAAAAATATTTAAAAAAAAAAAAAAAAAGACGGCGGTGGCCACCGACCATGTCCCTGGGCCATGTCGGGGCTGTTTTGCCAGGTCTGATCTGCAAACTTTTGATGTTTATAGGGACACTGGTGTTTGAATATTCCCACATTTTATTCTTGAATACAGAATGACCAGACCAAACTGCGTTTGCTGGCTGGATTTGGCTCACTGGCCGTTGATAAACTCTTGTTTAGGTGTTTGGGGGGAGACGCGGCAGGGTGTCTCCATCACCCCCGTGCAGCCGGGGAAGTCGAGGCTCTGGGAACTGCCGGGATTCACCAAGGTCACACGGCTGGTGGGCACTGGGCTTAGAGCTCGCCTCAGCCTTGAACTGGGGAGTCCGTTTTCCTGTAACCTCCCCAGATGGTCCCCGTTTCCCACTCTCCAGAACAACCCAGGAATGGAAGATCCATCTTGCAGGCCTGTGGCCCAAAGGTAGAAAACAGTTTTTCCCTTGGTTTCCTCTTCGAGAGGACAGTTGTTGGGACAGAAAGCACCTGTTTTGGAGAGGAGGTAAGCCAGGTGGACCTCTGGCTCTAACACACTGGGGACAGCATGACGTTGGCCCTTTTAATTTACCTGGTTGAGCCTCAGCTTCTTCAGCTGTAGCATGAGGTTAGGAAAGGCTTTGTGGAAGAGGCGACTCTAAGACTCTTTTTTATCTTTGCGGTACTGAGATTGAACCCAGGGGCACTTTACCACTGAGCTACATCCCCAACGCTTTTTTAAAAATTTGGAGACAGGGTTCTTGTTAAGATGCTGAGGCTGGCCTCGAACGTGTGATCCTCCTGCCCCAGCCTCCCAAGTTGCTAGGATTACAGGCGTGTCCCACCACACCTGGCTAAGATGATTCTTAAAGAACAGCCAAGTGAGGAAGTGGCGGGGTGGGCATTGTAGGCAGTGGGGACCATGTGTGTGCAAAGATCCAGATCAGAGCCCTGTGCGTGTATCGTGTGCCTGGGGAGTGGAGAGAGTCCTGTTGTGACAGGGGGAGGGATGTGCCCAGGGCTGAGGCGGGGTGCAGACTGCCCGGCCCCAGCAGGGAGAGACCATGGGGTCAACATGCCCATTATGGCGACGACATATGTCCACAGCACCAACTTGTCACTTGGCCTGTGTCCATGGGAAGCCGGAAGGACAAAAAGCATCTGAAATGTGTAAGTGGGGAGAAAGCGGCTTAGCACTCAGTGGGACGTGGCCGGCCTGAATGGGGCTTCTCCACCTCTCGAGGGAGGCAGGGCCTGGGAACAGCCTCGGCCAGAGCCGGTGGGGCCCTCTTGGAACCCACGAAAGGCTGCGGCCCAGGGAGCCTGCTCGAGTCAGGGCCCTGGCTGGTCCGTCCTCCTGCCTGTCCCCATCCTGTCAGCTGTCAGTCCCCAGCCTCAGATGGCAGCTCCCGTGGCTCTCAGGAAAAGTCAAAAGAGCTTCTGAGCTGCCAAGGAGCCCCTGATGCTGGGTGCCCCCGGCTGGCCCGGAAGCATGCCGTGCCCGCCGAGCTGGGGACTCCCTTGTGATCGTCCCCAAGCGGAGCTGCAGGGCAACGAGGCTGGGTCCTTGGCCTGGGTCCAGGAGGTGGGGCGGGGCCTGTGTTTTGGAGACAGGCAGGACTGGGTTCTGGTCCCGGCCTTTGTGTCGCCTGGGCTCCGTCATCTCACCTGCAGCTTTAGGTTCTCATCTCTAGGGTGAGCGGGACCCCAGCCATGGTGGGGTCAGGGAGCCAGAGACGAGTGTTTCACCCAGACTCGCCGGGCCTGGGTTCTCAGCTGCTCAGTGATAACAGGAAGGGTAACAGCAGCAACTAGCGCCAGGGCGGGGCCGCGACGGACCAGGCAGGTCCCCAGCATTCCTCCAGCTCCGTGGGGAAGAACTGAGGCTGTGAGGTGACCGGCTGGGTCACTTAGCCAGGAGGGTGGAGCCGGAGCCCACACTCACTGACTCCAAGAAGGACCGAAAAAGACCTGATCTCATTTTTTTTTCATATTTCAAACCTACAGAAAAGTTCAGTGTATAGTAAAAAAAAACCTCATATATCCGTCTTTGACATTCAACCATTGTGAACGTTCTTCTCACATTCTCTCTCTATAAATATGTGTATGTGTGTATTTTTTCCTAAACCATTTGGACTTAAGTTGCAAAGAACTAACATTTACTAGAAATTGATTCATTTCTTAGGTCCACTGTCTTGTCTTTTCTTTCTTTTTCTTTTTTCTTTTTCTTTTTGGTACTAATGATTGAACCCAAGGACACTTAACCACTGAGCCACATTCCCAGCGCCCCACCCCCGCAACTTTTTTTGTATTTAATTTAGAGACAGAGTCTTGCTGAGTTGCTTAGCACCTTGCTATTGCTGAGGCTGGCTTTGAACTCGCGATCCTCCTGCCTCAGCCTCCCCGAGCTGCTGAGATTACAGGCATGTGCCACTGTGCCTGGCTTTTTCTCCTTTTTTTTTTTTTTTTTTGGTATTGGGGATTGGACCCAGGGTGCTCTACCACTAAGCTCCATCCTGGGTCTCGCTGAGTTGCCCAGGCTGGCCTCAAGCTTGCGGTCCTCTGGCCTCAGACTCCCAAGTGACTGGGATTACCCGTGTGCGCCACTGCACCCAGCCTCAGGTCCGCTTCTGGACTGTTGGTTTAGATCACTGTCCCTGGCACAGAGGGAGAGGGCAACAGGCAGTGCCTGCCACTCCCCAGGTCCTCCACTTGTCTTCTCCGTCCGTTCAATCTGGGCGAGAGCTATTGTTTCCTTGGTGTCAGAAGGAAAGTCTCAGAGGTCCCGCTGGTGCAGCAGGACGGGGACCAGGGGCCGCACCTGCCTGTTTACTGCCTGGCCACTGGGTTGGGGATCTGCTTTTCCTCCATGTTCACCTGAATATTAGCCACCAGAGCACAGCCTGGGCCATCCGTGCTGGGACATGGCCCTTGCTCTCCAGGAAGTGAGGGGGAATAATAGCTTCTGGTGGACTCGGAGCAGAGGACCAGCCCGGCCACAGCTTACCAGGTGGACAGCTTACCAGGTGGACGTGAGGACTCAGGCCTTTGGATTTCTTTCTTTTTGTCTATTTATTTACTCAGCGGGGTGCTAGGCAAACACTTCACCTTACTTACCTCTTACTCTTTTTTTTTCCTGCCTTGGAACCCCCAGAGTCCACCGTGTTCTCTATACTCCATGTTGCACCCACCCTCCCCATGCCTGGTGCCCTTTCACCTCCTTTCTCTGGCCTATTCCTGCTGCTTAAACAGATCAGGCTTGAGCCAGGCACTGTGGCGCGTGCCCCGTAATCCCAGCGGCTTGGGAGGCTAAGATAGGAGGATCGTGAGTTCAAAGCCAGCCTCAGCAACAGCAAGGCACTGAGCAACTCAGTGAGACCCTGTCTCTACATAAAACACAAAATAGGGCTGGGGACGTGGCTCGGTGGTCGAGTGCCCCTGAGTTCAATCCCCAGTACCAAAAAAAAAAAAAAGGTGCACGCCTGTCATCTCAGTGACTCAGGAGACTGAGGCAGGAGGATCTCAAGTTCCAGGCCAGCCTCAGCAACTTAGCAAGGCCTCGTCTCAGAATAAAAAATAAAAAGGGCTGTAGGTGTAACTCGATGGCACAGCATCCCCGGGTTTACCGCCGGATTCTGCCCCAACCCCCCAAAACAATGGATCAGGCTTGAGCGTCTGCATCTGTCTGTGGCCTCTGGTCCCTCCCCTTCCATCCTTGGTGGTCTCTGTGTCCTTGGTGGGGTCCTGCATGTACCTCTTCTTGTTGCTCAGGTTAGACCGTTCTGCACACCCAGGCTGCAGGCCTAGCTTCCTCCCAACCCTGCAGGACAGCCTCAGTGGCTGGCAGTGGTCGCAGCGTGTCTGGTTAGATGGCTGGGTGAGCAGCTGAGCTGCTGAACAGGGAGGCGGCTGCGCCGTGGGTGTTGGGTGGGTGAGCAGTGGATGGGGAGAAGGTGAGTGCGTGGAGAGCTGGAGGACTGGGTGGTTGGATGACAGGCAGGTGGACTGACAGTCAGAGGATACACAGGAAAGGCGGGGGAGGGCCGGTTTCATGCAGATTGCGTGGACGGGGGGTGGCTGGTGACACACGCGTGAGTTTTGGGTGGGTGTGTGGATTAATGAACAGAAGAAAGAACCACCACCAAAACCTAGAGCGGACTTCTCCCCTTGAATTCCCTCCGGGCTCTGGACTGTAACATTTCCTCATTCTCATTTCTGGCCCTGGAAGGAGCTGGCAAACAGCACACTCCCCAGGTTTGGAAAAATCTTCTGAGACATTGTGGATTTGCCAAAGTTTCTGCACTGGGGAGTCCTGGAGATGCTGGCCCCCACAGTGAATTCGGCAGAGTAAATCCAGTTTTCCCAGAGGCTGGGCTCACACTCTTGGAGATAGGTTCCTGCAATCGGGGACCAGTGACAGGTGGGGACGAGCTGCCCTGAGCTTCCACTCACCCCACCGTGAGCACAGACTGCTGCTGGCTGGCAGCACCAGAGCCCAGAGCCAGGGGATGCAACAGCAGGGGACGGGTCTAGCATCTGGTCCCAGAATCCTCTGCTGCCCGTGGGGTGCTGTGCTGCGGGGCTCCAGGCTGGCTCCCTCCATCTCCCCAGACTCTGTGTCTGTTCATCTGTCCACACAGCCATGCTTCCTTCCCTAATCCTCCTCTTCCCTTTATCCATTCATGTGTCCACCCATTCAACACTCACTGTCGAGACCCTCCAGGGTGCTAGGAGTCTCGGGAGAAACTAAACAGAATTGAGACTGCGATGTCAGAGTTTGCATCCAGGTGGAGACGATGGGCAAAGCCGCCCTCCTCCGCCTCCATCTTTCCTCTCTCTTCTCCTCGTTCTCCTCCTCTTCCTCCTCCATCATCAACATCGTCATAGTACCTCTGTCTGTGCTCCATACTTCCTGGTATCGGGTAGGTGCTCACCTACCCGATAATAGTTATTGACTCACTTCATAGAAACTGCAGGTTGAGAGATGTTGATAATCCGGGGCTGCCCTCCACCGGGTTCAGCACCCTCCATCTGGAAATCCAAAATCCAAAATGCTCCCATGCCCCTCGCAAGTTTTGAGCACCAAGAGGGCGTCCCAAGTAGAAAATTCCACGCCTGACTTCATGTGACAGGTCACCATCAAAATGCAGGTGCACTAAAAACACCATGTAAAAGGACCTTCAGGCTACGTGTCTAAGGTGTGTATGAAACATAATGCACTTCATGTCTAGACTTGGGTCTCATCACCCAAGATCTCATTATGTTTATGCAAATATTGCAAAATTTAAAAAAAACACTGAAATCCCAAACCGTTCTGGTTGCAAGCTTCTAGGATAGGGGAAACTCAGCCTGTACAGACTTGCACGTGGGATGAGTGTGTCGCGTGCAGAGGGGACGTGTCTTCCGCCTGCGATGTCAGAAGCGTGTTTGAATGGTACGAAGGGCATCCTGCATCAGGACCGGCCCAAGCGAAGACCTAGAGGCCAGGAAGGGAACACCCGTGTGTGAGAGGGCCATGGGGACGCGGCTGGCAGAGCTGTTTGTGCCCGCTGAGAGGGCCTTGAGTGAAAGGCTGGGGTTGATTTTAGAAGCAAGAGGAAGCTGCCGGAAGGAATCCAAAGCAGGAAGGAGTTTGGGCTGACGGCTGTGGAGGCTGGCAGGGGAGGATGTAGAGCAGGATGGCAGGGCCTCCGATGGGCCAGACCCTGGTGCAGACTGGTCCTGCCGGCCAGCTACTCTGGCGGGATGGTGGCAGAAGAGACACGTCAGGACAGGGTGGCTACACGCCTCCCCTGTCCCCTCCCTGAAGTCCTCCGGCTCCCAGGCAGCACCTCAGGGTCCTGGCCCTCTGGGCCCCATCACTGCTTGGTGCTGGGGAAGGTCACAGCAGAGCCCGGGCAACCCAAGCAGCACCCCAAGAACACCCATCCTGCAGATGTCAAAGCTGGACGTGTAGGGAAACTGAGGCCTGGAAAAGGAGGTCACAAAGCCAGCGGCAGGGATAGAACTTGGGGCTGGGTCCCAAGCCCAGTCTTTCTGAGGGACACAGGACCTTTAAAGTTGGTGGCTCCCTTTTCTGCTTACGGAGACCTGGAGGTATCCTTTGTCATCTGCCTCTGGTCCTTTTGAGAGTGAGGTGGATGAATGTGAGTCTTGGGCATTCAGAAGATTACTTGACTGCCCAAACCTCTGTTTACCACTGTGAAATGGACATAATAATGATAACAAAAACAGGACGTTATTTAGTCATTGATTTTCTCTCTGTAAGAATGTCAGCTTCACAAAGTGGGGGTTCTTTTTGGTCTTTCTTGTTTATAAGTGCCTAGCATGGTGCCTGGAACACAGCAGGTGCTCAATAAATAATGACTGACTGACTGAATGAGTGAGTGAGTGAGGAACCTCCACCCCTTGTGGGCTCCTTACAGTGTCCCTGTAATTGCACAAAACCTCTACATGCAGTAATCCCTTGGAGTGATTTGCATAACCCCACTTTGCAGATGAGGAAACTGAGGCTCAGCAGGTTCCTGTGACCTGCCCGTGGTCTACAGCTCTGTGACCTGCAAGCTGAGGGGCTGCCTGCTGCCGGGGAGCTGAGTGAAGGCGAGGGTGCTTCTGGGACCTGTTCAGGGCCTGGCACCAAGTCGGGACTGTACACAGGGCACCCCTGGTCCCATTCTTCCCATTTCCCTTCCCCGGACCTCACTTTCCCAGCTGGAATGCTCCGACCTCCCACGCCAACTTTCGCCCTGGGGACCTTCCCACTGCTGATGACCAAGGCCACCCCCTCCCCTTGAGAAGGCTTCTGAGGCTCCCTCCCCCTCCATGGTCTGAACTGACCTCCAGCAGACCCTGCTGAGTGGTGGCGCCCAGTGGCCTTCGGGAGGGACATTTTCTCTGCTCCCCGACGGCATCGGTCCCAAGGTGCGAGGCTCCAGCTGCACGCGGCGGGCCGGGCTGCCGTTGTGTCTGCAGCGGGCGCAGAGAAACAAACACAGCTGTGTTTATTCCAGAAATTACACATCCTGATAATCTGCTCACGCGGGTAATGCCTCCCAGCTAGGATCACAGGGGGAGCCGCGTCGGGGTTCCTGAAGTTCTGGACCAGTTTTGATTCTGTGACAACTTCACAACCGTACTGTCAGGCAGACCTTAGCCGGCGGGGTAGACCTCAGCCAGCGGGCAGCCGGCAGCTTCAGAATGCTCAGGGTGGGCTTTCTCTCCTGGGCAGGAGATTCTGAGAGGTGACCTTTGGCCTCGAAATCTCTCTAAGTCGGGAGGCTGACACCCCCTCCAAGGCCGCCCTGAGACAGAGGCACTTAGACTTATCTAAGGGGAACGCACCCCAGGGTGGGCTGTCAGTTCTCTAAGCCATTCCTGGCTTCCTTTTAATTTGGGGACAAAGTCCCACCCTCCCGGGCCTGGGCCCCATGTGGTCTGGCCACTGCTCTCTTGGACTCTCCATCGTCCACCCTGGTCTTGCAGTTCCAGTGCTGTGTGCAGTTCCAGTCCAGTTTCAGTCCCTTACAGTCTCTGGGCTTCCACGCCACTGCAGGGCCTTTGTACTGATTGGCCCCTGGAGCTAGAACGCTGTCCCGCAGCTGGCTCATGGGCTTCCACTTTTTCAGGGTAGTCTTTCCAGAGCCCCAGATAGCAGGGGACCAGTTACAGCATTTGCCAGAGTCAGAATTTGAAAATAATCTGTGCGTTTCTTTGATCTGCTTTTTCTCCTTCCCAGCACACTATAACCTCCACAAAGACAGGAACCACAGCTGAACCGCTTCCCCACATCCTCCAGGCCTGCTGGAGTGTCTGGCTTGTAGTAGGTGCTCAATTAATATGTATCAGTTGGGAGAATGAACAAGCGTGGTTTTTTCAGATAAGTGAAGGGAGGGTTCGCTTCTGTCTGTTCTTCTGGGTGACAGTTGGCAGGGTGCTGTGACATCCGTCATCTCCCTCTAATTGAACAGACTGGTATTGAAATCTGCAGGGGCTTGGCCCAGGGCCAGACCCAGGGTGGGCTGCGGATCTGAGGTGACTCCGGCCTCCTGAGCCTGGCTTCGGGGGCTTACGCTGGCTGCACACGGCCCTTCCAGAGGCTGGGCTTGTTCTTCTGCCAAATGGAGGGAAGAGGCTTCTGGTCCTCAGAGAGGGGAAGTGACTCAGGGCCCCACGGCTAGCAAGTGGAGGGATATGGATTCAGAGCAGGGGGAAGGCAAGCCCCAGGCCCTTCTCTTACTTCTTGCTGTGACTATGGGCAGGTCATAGGGGACAGCAGGACTGTCCTGCCCCGTTGGACAGTCATGTGCAAAGCCAGTGACAAGTGTCTAGTGAGTGGGTGAGGTGAGGAAAGGGTAGAAAAAAAGCTACCACAGAGGAGTGGGGATAGAGGCCAGCTGGGAGCAGGGGTCGGGAAAGCATTTCCCTGGAGGGGACATCTGAGTGGAGGCCTGTGTGAACGGGCAGGGAACCTCATGGATCCCAGAGAGGATGTTTCAGGCAGAGGGGACAGTCCGGGCAAAGGCCCTGGGGCAGAAATGTGCAAGGACCCCAGTGAGACGGAGCTGGGGGTTGGGGGACAGTGGAAGCAGATGCTGTGGGGGCGGGGGCGACAGGGCCTCAGCTTCTACTTTGAGTGACAGGGAAGCCCTGGAGGGTATGGGAGGTGCCAGGATTGGGCTGTGTCAGGAAGTGCTCCTCTGACTGCCACAAGGGGACAGACTAAGGGAGGGCTAGGGGACTGTGGGGGGATGGGAGGAGCCTCTGCAGGGTCCAGGTGGTTTCCTGTGCTGGTTGCCCTGGCACGTGGCGGTGGGGCCCTATCAGCAATGGCAGGTCTTGCTCCCTGAGCAGCCTCACCCAGTGTGACGGGGGAGGACGTGCCCCCTGGCCTGGCCTGGCCCCACCCCCACCCACCCAGGGGCTCTGTGGGCATTTGCGATGTGGAACATTTGTCTTTTAGTTTCTAACAAGGGATCGATTCTGGCCCCCGGTCATGCCAAGCCGTCCCTGGTGGAGCGGAGGCAGAGGGCAGGGGCAGCCTGCCGGGGACCAGGGGCGACTTTGCACACATCCCTTTCCTTCCGTGGGGCTGGGGGTTGCGTCGGAGGACAGCGGCCGTGGGGGGTTCAGTAGCCACACCAGCCGGCTCCAGTCCTGGGGCCAGCCCTTCCCAAGCATGACTGTGACAAGTGGCTCTCAGAGCCCCAGTTTCCTTGTCTGTAAGATGTGACACATAGTAAATGCTCAATAAATGGCATCACATGAGGGCCAGCTCGGGGACACCTTCGTCTGGTCTGTGCCCTGTCTTTGTCCAGTTCACACCCAGGGCGGGCTTGCCCGGTCCTGGGTTCGAGCAGTCCTAGGGCTACGCGCGGGGACTTGCAGAGCCTGCCCCAGTAGAGGGCACCCTCGAGGGAAAGGGACGTGGCTCCAGAGTGCTGTGTTTACAGGCTGGGTGACCTCAGGCTGGCGACACACCCTCCCTGGGCCCCTGCGCTGATGCCCGTCCTGTCTTTGGGAGTGGGGATGATAAGAGGACCTGCCTCCGGACGCAGAGGGTGAAATAGGAACTTCTTGGAAAGGGCTCCCGGGGCGGGGCTCGCGGATTCTGGCTCCCTCCTGCCCAGATGTGTGGGCCAGTGGCCTCCCAGGAGTGGGCGCCAAGAACTGCAGGGGCCTGGGAAAGGTGAGGGGCCGCGGAGAAGGTGGTGGGCGGATGCCGGGAGGCGGGTGGGCCAGAGGGCGGCTCCCAGCCTTCTCTCTAATTTTTGAGAAAACCTTTCCCCCATCTTCATATAATTAAGAGTATTTTAAAAATGCCCTGTTGAAATAAAAATAGCCCATTTCCATATGACCTCATTTCATTCCATGCCCCCCAGGGTGCACGCGTGCGCGCGCCCGCGCACACACACATGGATGCACACACACGGATGCACACACACGCGCACGCACACACAATGAGATTTAAGGCTGTCTCTTGTGCTCCCAGTTAAAGGGCTCTTATTTTTGCCCAGCAGGTAAATAGTTAGGGGATCCTCACTTTATTTTCTGACTTAGAATTGGAGCCCATCAGGGGCCCTGAGTGCCACCGTGGAGGTCTCTGCAGCTCACAGAGTGCCTGTTCCGGGGAGGGATTTCCCTGTGACCCAGTGCCCAGCTGTGAGACCACGTTGTCTGCATCTTGTCCCCAGTGGCATCTAGCCCAGGCCCAGCACATCACCCCCACAAACTCAGACGGTGCCTGTTGAATATAGATGTGGAAAGAGGCCCGTCCCACAGATATGGAAACTGAGGCCTGGAAATGGTAGCCCTCCCACCCCCACCATGGATCGTTTCCTGAGCACAGACCCCAGGACTGTCCAGAGCTCTGGGTGTCCTGCTCCGTGGGACCTTTC
The DNA here is from genome assembly GCA_004024805.1 of Geosciurus inauris. Taxonomy (NCBI): domain Eukaryota; kingdom Metazoa; phylum Chordata; class Mammalia; order Rodentia; family Sciuridae; genus Geosciurus; species Geosciurus inauris. The sequence continues at coordinate 24,819 of PVHX01016933.1, read as the reverse complement.
TGTTCAGCCCTTTTGATTTTAGATGGAGGGGCCAAGACCCAAAGAGGGCAGGATGTGTGCGTGTCTCATGGTGAGGAGCCGAGGTAGGGATGGCCGGAAGTGTTACATTATGAAATTCTAATAATAATTTTAAATTGTAGTAGTAACGCATGGACCTCACAAGTTGGTCCCAGGGTAACCAGCACCTAGCTCCTGCCACCTTGTTCCCTGCCAGCGGTTACCTCGTGGAATCCACCACGAGGTGCAATATTTGCCATCTCTGTTTGAGAGGCAGGAAAACTCAATCTGTGAGAGGTTCAGGAACCTGCCCAAGGCCACACAGCCCAGAGCTTGTGTTCAGGCTGGTGTGATCTGACGGAGCCATGGCCAGAGGTTGGTCTCAGGACTGTAGATTCTTGGCCTCCTGGCCTCCAAAAACAAAAGCACAGCCAAGAGGCCTCCCCTGTCGGGAGCTCCTGGGCCAGGGAGCACAGAGCCCTGCCCTGGGCCCCCCACTCAGAGGCCGGCCTGGGAAGGAGCTGGGGCCTTGTGTCTCTCAAGCCTCTCAGGGAGGGGACTCTGGTGCAGCCAGCCTGCAGGCAGCTGGTCCTGGCGGTCTCGTTAGCAGGAGGCCATCTGCCTCCCCTCCCACACAGCCCTGGACAGTTGACCCCATCCTGTCACCTCCCCGTCTCTTCTGAGCCTCGCAATACCCTCAGCAGACAGGCAGGGCAGGCTCCCCAGTCTCCAGGTGGAGAAACCAAGGCCCAGCAATATGCTCACCCCTAGAGAATGTTCTTTTGCTGTGGTTCTTAATTTCTTCTGGGTCACGGCGAGCCTTGAGGAGCTGCCAAAAGCTGAACTCCCCCCTCCTCAGAAACTGGAGACACACACATACTTTTAGATATGATTTCAGGGGCTCACAGACTTTGGAAAGCTACGGTCCTGTTGCTCTGGGCCAGACAGGGAGTTCCGTGCTCCGCCTACCTTACCCCCGACCTGGGAGGTAGGGAGACTGGGGCACCCTGCTCACCTGACCGAGAGGCCAAGGGAGCGTCCTCCTGAGGCTGCTGTCCACAACGCGGCCTCTCGGAGAGTCGGGAACCCACAGTGTCTGCCGGTTCCCCCAGGCTTGAGAGCCAGAGAGCTGCCAGGGCCCAGGACTGAGCTCTGGATCCCTGGGAACTCCCTGCAGGGTGTCCCCTCCTCCTTCCTGGTGGTGTGACCTCAGCCCCTCCATCAGCTCTGTAGGATGGAAAATCTGCCCTTGAAGCTGGACTGGTTTGGCTTAAATTATGGGCGTTGGTTTTCCCTGAAGTCATCCCCTCACCCCAGGCCAGAGCACCCGGGGCTCTTTGGAAAGAAGCCTGCAGGGAGAAGGAGCAAAGGAGAGGGCAGAGGTCCCGGAGGTCCCTGGACTAGGGCAGAGCCTCTGCCTGTTTGCCCCTCGTTAGCGGAGCAGCCTCGGGAGTCTTGCTCGGTAGATAAGTGCATGGGCGTTGTGGGGCCCAAGTTCCAATCCTGGCTCGGCCACCGAGTGCTCTGTGACTTCCCATAGGTTGCTTCCCTTCTCTGAACTTCAGCTGCAGGCACCACACGGTGCATGGAGTGTCGGACGTGCTTGGTGAAGGTAGTGGTAGTGGGATCCGGGGTGTGACTCAGTAGTAGATCATGCACGGCGCGCACAGGGCCTGGGTTCCAACCCAGCAGCAAAGCAACAACAGAAACAGTGATGGTCGTGGTCGTGGGGGTTCTGGTGGCGGCAATGGGGGACAGGAACACGTCGCACATGGGTGTCCGGATGTCCGCAGGAGAGTGGTCAGAGTAGGCGGGACGGCCCCTGGAGGGAGTCAGGGCAAGGAGCAGCCAGCAGGCGGGCCTCGGGAGCTGCCTGGGACAAGGAGGCCCCTCCTGGCTGTGGGGAGGGAGGCCCAGGGCTGGCCCCAGAGGCACAAAGGCCCTCGCCTCCAGCTTTCCTCCCAAATCATTCCGGAGGCCAGACAAAGGGCTTGTTGGGTCCCCTTCCCAGTGCACAAGGAGGGGCTCTGCACAGCTGCCCCCCACCCCACAGACCTGCCCTGGTCACCGCGTGGGCACAAGCGGGATTCCCTGGGGGTGGGAAGCAGTGCGGGAGCCCCACAGTCTGGTTCTCATGGGCCCCAGGAGGCCCCTTCCCAGCTGGGCACAAGGCCTTGGGGAGGGGCTGCCCGCCACATCCCTCGCCTGTGCGCTGACACTGTGGCAGGGTCACTGAGGATAAAGGCGCTGCCCAGACCCAGGGCCCAGCCTGCAGTGGGGCTTTCTTGCCAGAGAGGGGCCTTTCTTCCCAGGCGCTGTGGGGCGGCGGCAGGGGGTCAGCCGCCTCCTGGAGGATAATGGAGCTCCCAGCACAGAGACAGCCCATCCCAGCCGGGAGGAGGAGGGCTGGGCCCACAGGGCTTGGCAGTCTCAGCCCACACCTTGGTGGTGGCCCTCCGGTGGGTTCTGAAGGGGAGATGTGCCTGAGAACTCGGGCTCCCCCAGAGGTGTCCAGGGACTGGGAATCCCACCGCTGGCCTGATGGGGCACCTCAGGCCGCTGCTCCGGGCCTGTTTCCCACCCTGCCTGCCCAGTGGACCTCAGGAGAGCTCCCTGACCCGGAGCCAGCTGGGCTTCCCACTCCCTGGCCATTCCAGCCCCGCCCTGCCCCTCCATCCAGACCCCAGGCCTCTCCTCCATCTGCTGGACCACCTCAGGAGTGCTGAGCTCCGCAGAGCACCCCACCCAGGCCTCAGAAGTGCAGTTCAGCCCACACCGCACACTGCTTCTTGTTGCCTAGAAAACCAAGGTCAAGCTCCGCCTGCTTGGTGACCTGGCCCCAATGACTTCTCTGCTGTCCTTATCATTTTCATCCCCAAAGTCTAGTCCTCCCTGATACATGTTATAAACTCCCATGTCCCCAGACCTCCACTCAGGTCCCAGCTGTTACCTAGAATGAACACCCTCCTCTCATGTCTCTGTCCAGCGAACTTCTATCCATCCTGCAAAGCCCAACTCAAACTCCCTCTGTAGCATATCCGGCTCTGTACCTGCCCTCTGCCCTTCACCCACGACTCTTCTAGAGACGGCCTTAGAACACCGTGGTGTGGTCAGTTTGTCCACACTGGCCTCTTCCACTAGGCTGGAATGCGGAGAATGTCCTATCTTCATCCCTGGGCCCAGGGTCTGCTACCAGCCGGCCCTCCAGCCGATGTTTTATGAATGGGGATGAATGGATACACTGTCTGCCCATAAAAATAACTTCCCTCGCCATCCTAGAGGCTTTTACGACTCAGCGTGACACCCCACAAGACCTGGAAGTGGGAGGGAACTGTCACAGCTCTGGGGCTGTTCAAACGTGGCTGAGACGGAGCAGCGTCCTGGAGGAGGCTGGACCAGGTGGCAGGCGCGGGGCTCTGCTAGGGTCGGCCTGGAGGAGTCTGAGTCCATGCAGGACCTAGTGAGCCCACCGGCTGGTGAACGCCAGCTCAGCGCACAGGCGGGAAATCTCCTCTGGGGGCCTGGGTGGTGTCCCCAGCCCCTCCCTGGGGACGATCTAGACAGCAGCACCTGGGATCCTGGTCTTAGCTTCTCTTTCTCTTTCCTGAATAAGCCTAGTTCTGCCCATGTCTGTCGATGGCCTTTTCCAAGCCAGGACACCCCAGTCCTCTTGGTCCGCAGCCCCCAAAGGTCAGTTACCATAATGAAACGGCAACAAAGCCCTTTCCCAGAGGTCGTCCAGCGAAGGAGTGGCAGAGCCAGGATCCGGATCTGCCAGCCAGGCCCATGGGCTTCCCTGCCCAGGGACCACACTGCACCCCTCAGTCCACCATGCATTCATCTAGGTGCTGGTTTGGCAGCTGGTTCTGGAGTGTGTTAACCGGTATGGTAGTCCTTCACTAGTATCCATTCCTTGCACTGAGTAGGCACTTACTGAGGACCTACTGTGTGCTGGGCTCTGCTGCAGAGGCTTCCAGGGGAAGCTGAGGCGGGCATTGGCAGAGAGGAGGTGCTCTCCTAAGCCAGGACGGGTGTCCCCTAGGCAAGGCTACACCTGGGGCCCCAGGGTCCTGGGGTCTGGCGGGCTGGGGGACACTGCTGTGGTGCCAGCTGGGGCAGGCATGCTCTCGAGCCTCCTCTGGCACCGAGAAGCAGTGTTTTCGTTTCTGACCCGACTCCGCCACCTCCTGCCTCTCTCCCATGCCCTCCTGGAGTGCACGTCTGAAATGCACTAACAAGGTGGACGCAGCCCGGCAGGCTGTTCCCAGGCCCCGAGGAGCTCACCTGTGTGAAGGGCTGGCCTGATTGTCCTACCCAACCCAGGCTGGGCATTTCCAGTGTCCCATGCAGGTGACCCTGGGCCTTGGGGGAGTCGGAGCCAGGAGTAGCTGAGCCTAGCTTGCCCTGCGTGCAGCCCCGGGGCTGGGGTTGGAGCAGGCGCCCCTGCCCGCACCGGCCCAGCCTGCAGCCACTCTCTGATTTGATGAGTGATTCATAACCTGACGCTGCAGAAAGCCGTGCCGGGCTGCAGAAGGGCTGCCCAGGGCTTGTGGTTTTGAACACAGAGAAGAATTCCCCCATTGGCTCAGGGTAGGATAACTTACTTGTTGAGAGAGACATTTTCACAAAATAAATCCTTGGAGAAGCCAGGCGCTGAGGCCAGGGGGCCTGGCGAGGGATTATCTAAATAAACCCTGTTTTTTGAAGCTTTAGACCCAAACGATTAGCCTGAGCCTTTGGTTGCTTCCTTGTGCTCAGCTTGAGGTCCCCAGTGACCCTAAGATCGTTTTCAGTGGTACCAATGCAGCTGAGCCTTCTCCCTCTGGGTGATGTTCCCATCATTTGGGAGTGTATCATTCTTGTTTGAGGGGTGTGGGGGTCGATCGGTCCAACCTACTATCGTTTTTAAGTGTGCTTACTATTCACATTTGGAGCAGGACGGGTCTTCCTTTCATGAAATGGTCCTGTCCGCTGTCGGCTCCAGCCCCTGAAATGCTAGCGGAATCCTCTATGGTCATTGCGCCCCACACCCTCAAAAGTTCAGACACATGGGCCTGGGGTCCCGTGCTCTGCTGGGCTAGGGACAGCACTCCTCTGGCATCGGCAGGGAGCAAGGGTGTTCTCCAGCCTCCGTGTGATTGATTCTAACAGCCAAACTGTCTTGGTACATTCCCAAGGGCCACCTGGGGCCCCACTGCCCGCTGAGACCCTCGCCAGGCTGTGTCCTGCCCTGCATGTGTGTTTCTAAACTCGCCCGCCCCCTTGCCGCGCGGTTCCCAGTGCTGGGGTGCCCTTCCGGCGCCTCCGCAGCCCCACCTGGCTTGCAGCACCAGTGGGGCTGGCTCCCGCCTTGCTGACGTGGGTGGCCTTGGACTCGTTTCTCTCTCTGAGCCTCATTTTCCTCCTCCATAAAATGGACAGCAGAGCAGAAGCTTCTCTGGTTAGGGAGCGGTGCATGTGACATTCTCACCGTGGCCCAGCTTTTCCCGGGCACCCTGCCCCTCTGCCTGCCTCTGGGGCCAGACCCCCTCCCGGTCCCCGGGTACCTCCTGCCCCAGTGCCCTCCTGTGTGGACAGGGAAGGGGCTGGCGCTGGTGCTGGAGGCCCCATGCCCCTGATTCTGCCTGTGTGCCCTGCCACCGCGGGCTGCTGGGACCCGTCTCCCTCACCTGACACCTCCACTGATTGTCCTCCTCCCGAGCAGAGCTCCTCCAGCCGCCTGCCTGGAGCCGCTGCCTTCCCTCCCTGGAGACACCTGGCTGCCCCTGCCCTGGCCTGTCTCCCTCTTATCTGAATCCCAAGCCCTCCGGCCTCTCCCCGGGAGGAAGGGCCCCAGCAGATTAGCACAACCGCCTGGCCTGCACCCACAGCCAGATCTCAGGGCAGCTCCTGGCGCGTAGTAGGTCTCTCACCTCTTACGGCTGCACAGCTGGGCCTGGGGCCTCTCTGCACCCCCTGTCGGGAGGTTTGGGAATCAGGAAGGCTCTGGAAAGCAGGAAGCATCTGCTTGGACAGCCTGGTTTTGTGCCCCAAGCAAACTATCCCTTCCCCATGATGGCTCCTGCGGGCACAGGGACAGGGTGGGAGCAGCCGTCTGCTGTGAGAGCCTGGGACGAGCCTTGCGCCCCCTCTGCAGGGCTCCACTGCTGTCCCATCCCAAGGTGCCCAGCTGAGGCTCAGCCCCAGGGAAGGCAAGGGAGGGCCGGCCCAGCCAGCTCCGTGCACCCTGGCCACATGCGGTCAGCACCCGCCACAGCTGGGAAACAGGCTCGGGAAAGAGCGTGCCCAAGGCCCGCCGGGTGACGGGGGTGGCAAGGTCCACGCCAGGACCAGATCCAGGCCCCTCCACGCCCCGCTCCAGCCCTCGTGAGCCCAGGGGCTGTGCTGCCCTGCCAGGCTCTGGGGTCCTGGTGTGGTCAAGTCACAGCTGCTGACTTCAGAGCGGTCCTGGCAATGGGGGACAGTGCCCAGAACCAGACAGGCTGGACAGACACCCTTGCTGCCTTGGCAGTGGCCTAGTGCCATTGGGAGTCACGTTGGGGACAGTGGTGAGAAGCAGGGCCCAGCGGGGGCGAGGCTGGGGGCCGGAGCTCTGCCCGCGTCCTCGCCCAGAGCAGGAGACTGGGGTGTGTCTTCCTGGGCAGAGAAGTTCAAACCAGGGTGCCCCGTTCCATTCCTGCTGTGACGTCCCGGGAATGAGCCACCCTCCTCCATGCAGCTGCAGAGGAGCCTTAGGGACTGCTGGCCCTGTGCTAAGGCCTAGGGTGCTGACAACGCGCCGGCCATTGGTGGCCACGTGGCCCAGGGCTCCGTGCCTGCTGCTCCCAGCATGCATGCAGGCACCGCTCACTCCTGGGAGACCCGGGCTGAGCCTCAGCGTCCTCCTCTGTAGGATGGCCTGGCCCTGTTCCACACTGGGCATGATTGTGCACCTGCTCTGGGCAGGCTCTGTGCCCGGGGCGGGGAGCAGCCATGGACACCTGCCCTCGTGGCCCCCAGGGCCTGGTGGCAGATCAGACAGTTGTCAAGGAACCTAGGGACTTGGGATAGCTGCATCTTGGACAGCTACTTCAAAGAGAAGTCAAGGAGGACTGGGTCTGGGTTGGGGGGCAGAAGACACTTTCTGGAAGAAGGGGTTCGCGGTGTAACCCTAAGCCGAGTGGAGCTCGCTGGAGGGGAAGCGCCCCTTTCTGGTGGTTGGAAGGACAGAGAGGCTGGGACGGAGGAGGCTTGCTCAAGCCCCACCTGCCGTCCTCCTTCAAGCCAGTCTGTAGGCGGAGGAGATGGAAAGCTTCCGGCTGGACCAGGCTCCGTGCTAGGCCCTTGGCCACGCTCCTCAATTCAGGCGTCCCCGTTAGGAGGTCTGACCCGACCCTTCCAGATGGAAAAGTTGGGTCAGGAGGGCAGTCGCACTGCGACGCAGCCCATTCTCGGAGGTGGTGTCCTCCCCTGCCCCTGCACCCTCTGACCCACAGCAGCTTTGGGACAAAAATCCCTTAGCTTCTCAGCCTCAGTTCTAGAAGGGGGTGAGAACCCGCCCCACCTTCTGCCAGGGGGTGTTTCCAAGTCAGATGAAATAGAGAACAAAGTGACGGATGAAGTGACAGATGACCAGAGGAGGTGAGGCCCTCACGCCAAGCCTTATTTTACAGAAGGGGAAACTGAGGCCCAGAGAGGGAGACTGGCCAGCCCCAGATCACACAGCAACTCAGGGGCAGGGCTGGGATTGAACCTGGGTTTGTGCTTCATGCCAGATAGTCAGACCCATGGGGAGAAGGGCCTGCGCCCAATCCTTGGTCACTGGGCTGGGGGCTTGAGCAAGGCAGGCTCACATGGCCCATCGCGGTCACAGTGATGGACCATAGACAGGCCCCAGCCGGGACCACTTGTCTCAGTCACGGCTGACGTTGATTAAGCTCTCTGTGTGCCCAAGCTCTGCGCCAACGGCTCTTACCAAATTACCTTATGTAATGATTGACCTCGTCCCAGGTGTGAACTGGTTTGCCCAAAGTCAGACTCTGGTCAAGGTCAGACTCTGGTCAAGGTCAGCTGGCGCAGCTTCTTGTCCTCCTTGGGGCTTGGGAACCTCCAGACCCCGGCAGCCAGCACCTCTGCACAGCCAGGCAGAGGGACCCGAGGTGACTCACCCGTTCAGGCGAGCGGAGCAGATCCCTTAGGGTGGCGTGTGGCCTGTGAGCTGGCATTGCCAGACCCCCCAGTCATCAGGGACCCGTGCCAGCGGGGGCGGCCACGGGAGCACAGGTAGGCCAGCTGTCAGGATTGCTCTGCCACCTGCGACTCGGGTGTGGCCTGTCTCGTCACCTGGAATGAACCCGTTTGCCTCCTTTGGTGGGTGGCGTGAACCTGGGTCCTGGTGCACCATGGCGCTGAGCCCCCCTGCCAAGGGAGAGGACAATGAGCTGGGGCTCCACTCGTGGTTGAGGAGCTGTGTACGCTTGGGCAAGTCGCTTCACCTCTCTGTGACTTCATTTGGCCAGCAAAGACTAACACCCACCTGGCCGCGCCTTGGGTTGTGCAAAGGGAAGTGACATGCTAGCAGTAGTCGAGAACCGACGGCCACAGCCAGATCTTCTAGTTCAGATCCTGGCTTGCACTTGAGCAAACTATTTAATCCTCTTGTCTCAGTTTGCCTCTGCAAAATGGGGCAAGTAATCCTATCTCTTCCCTGGGTTGCTCAAGTGTCTGTACATGTAGAGCTTTCAATGCTCGGCGCAGAGTAAGCACGCGGTACGTTTTGACTATTGCTGATCTGTTTTCCCTTCCTCTTCCCCCTCAACTTACTTCCCTTCTTACTTTGGCTGCCAGGAAGCTCAGAACAAACACTGTTTCTTGATGAGGTTTGTGGACGAATTCTCTTCCCCTTCCCTGGAAGGGTTGTCTTGCTGCTCTTTTTACATATATTTGATTCAAATTTCCTGACATATATGTAAATTAGAAAGTCCCCTTGAATTCACCCTAGATGGACAATGGAGAATTTTTTTTTGAAAACCAGCAGGGTAGGCTACACATGTCACAGGATCTCTTGCCTCTGGGGTCCTTGTGAGTGTCTGTCTCATTCATCTCTCTGCCCCCATACTGCCTGGCCCGGGGCCGGGCACACCATAAATAGCCAGCCGAAACCTGGAGTGAGATGAGGGATTCAGACCGAGTTCGAATCCCACCTGTGAATGATGACAACAGCTTCCTGGGTCTCCAGGGTCACGGGACCCACGTGACATCAGTGCCTGCTGAGGACAGTCGTCCCTCCTGGCCCCCCTTTGGGGCCCATGCCTGCCTGCACTGAGCTGCGTGGCCTCCGAGAGGTGCCAGACCCCACACTAGGGTGGAGGGACTGAGGGGGTCCGCAGGTCCCCACCCTCAGGGAGGACCCAGAAAGCCACAAAGACAGGAGGGGGGTCCGAGGAGATTCTAGGGTGTGAGACTGCTGCTATTACTGTAATCAAGACCTCTGGTTCCACAAAGGACTTTCTCCTCCAATTTTGAACTCATTTATAAAAACAGTAACAGTTGTCACGTAGTGAGTGCTACCTACGTGCCCTGAGCTGCGCAGAGCCTGAACCTGCATCATCTCACTGATCAACAACCCCCAACACTCTACAGTTTTATTTTTATGAAGCAGATGAGGAAATGGAACAGAGCAGGCTATGACGTGCCCAAGGTCACACAGCCTAGCAAGCATCAAACTGGAATTTACAGTCCATACCTCTGACCCTTCTCTTCTCCCAGTTGCCACTTCTCCATGAAAAGAAGTGGAGCAGGATGCTTTATGTTGGGGTGACCAAGAAAATCCAGGGCAAGTGGGGCTGCCCGGGGGGCTTTCAGCCAGCCAGGGCAGGGGCATGAAGGGATGTGGGCGGGCCGGCTGGGACCCTCCTGCCGTGCTCTGCTCTCTTCTCTTCCTGGAGTCTAGGTCACCAGAGACAGACGTCAGACCTGCTTTATTCCCGTGTTCACCAGGGTGTCGGGCCCAGCGGGCCCTAGGGGAGCACGGAAATGGCATTAAATAACGCTGAATCACTCAGTCAGAGAATTCCCTTCCTTCTCCCCGCCGCCTGATTACTCACGGAGAAAGTGTGTCTCCTGCCAGCCTGTCTCCAGCGCCTCTGGCAGCCCCTAGTCTCCCTTTGCAACTGGGGAAAGCAGGTCTCGGGCTCAGACCCTGCCAGGGGGCTAAAACACGAGGGCATCTTCTCTTGTGCAAAGCTTATGTACACTTACTGAACAAAACACACACGCAGCGCTTTCTAAGTGCTTTATAAATATCGCCTCTTTTTATCCTCATTACAGCTCTAGCGGAATTCTTATGCATCTCACAGGTAAATAAGCCGAGGTCCAGAGAGGTTAGATAACTTGTCGAAGGTCGCACAGCTAATAAGTGTCAGAGCGAGGATTATAAACCCAGACAGCCAGCTGCAGAACCCAAGCTCTTCACCACCTCCCCGAACTGCCTCAGGTTATAGGGTTCAGTCCTAGAGTTCGAGTGATGGCAGTAACCTGCTTTTCCCTGGACTAATGGATTTTTTTTTTTTGAGTGAGTCAGTTTAAAAATAAAGTAGAGCTCGACAGCTAACATGGATACAGCCAGACTCCCAGCCATAGTGCAACTGAAGTCTGATGAACACGGGTCAATCCAAGCGGGAAGTTGAAGCCCAGAGAGGGGATGAGTCCTGACAAAGTCCCACAGCAAGTGAGCCGTAAGCTGCCAGGACAGACGGGTGCTCGCCCTGCCACCCACGCCCGTCTGCTTCCTGCACGGAGGCCGGGAGCGCCAGGCAGGAGTGCGGAGGTGTACGCACCTGCCCAGGAGGTGCCCAGGAGTGTCTGCTGTAACAGGATCCCTGTTACCTCAGCTGTTCCCGCACAGGCCTAGCCCCAGCCCCAGGAGCTCCCACCCGCCTGTGCCACCTCATGCCCTTCCAGAAGCTTCCAGGGCCTCTGCCTGGGGAGCATGACCCACCTGGCTCTGATCCTGGCTCTGCCACACACCTCCGTGTGGCCTCCACAAGGCTGAGCCTCGCTCACCTCCATGGAGTGGGCTGCCCAGTGAGGGCAGGCACCTGCCCCTGGGAAAGGCGGGGAGGACACCCTGCTGTGCACACAGTCACCTCTTTGTCAGGAGGCGGGCAGCCTGCCCTTCCCTCCCCAAAGGTCCTGGGAAGGAGTCCTGGTCCCAACATGGGAGACCGAGGCCCGAGTGGAGGCTTGGTGTCTCTACGCCAGCCCTGGCTGGTGGTTCGGCCCTGTGCACGGCCACCCAGGCATGGCCGACCCTGGCGCCCATCTGCTCTGTGTGGCCTTCCCGGCCTTCTCTCTCAGCCTCGGTTTCCTCACCTGTCAAACCCACTGTGACACAGATTGGCGCGTAGTGTTGAAAGTTCTGATGTTCGACAGGCCTTCTTTATGATCGTCTTTATGCCTCATGTAGATGGGAAAGTCCCTGCACAACGCTCTTTAAAATCATGGTGTAGACAGCACAGAGAGAGGAGTTAAAACCTGCCTTCCTATAAGCCTCTGAGAAGGGTCTGACCAGAGTTGGATAGGGTTGTTTTCTCTCCCCTTCGGAAGAGTGAACAGCCTCTAGCCATCACTGCCTCCAGGTGAGGAAAGAGCATGAGCCCCCACATCAGGCAACCCTGGATTTATATCCCAGCTCCCCCACTTCCTGGCTTGTGACCCTCTCTGAACTTCAGGCTCCTCATCTATAATATGGGGACACCTTCTGAGGTTGTCTGTGGATTGAGTAATGCCCAGCACACATCCTGGCTCATGGTGGTCATTTGGTAATGATGGCCATTCCTGTTGGCAGGTCATTCATTACTAGGCACGGGCCTCCACTGGGCTCCCCTGGCCCAGGCACTTCCATGCCCAGAGGGAGGAGGTCCAGGCTGCATCCCAGCCGGGCATTAGGGAAGCTTCCCAGGGCTGTGCTGCTAGCCATCCCGGGAGTGTGCTCGTCTGTCTCTGGCTGCGCTCAGGCTGCGTGGGGGGG
>PVHX01016933.1:0-12712 GCA_004024805.1 Geosciurus inauris | reverse complement strand
ATGAGCTCCAGATGTGCTGAGGGGCCTTCTGAGCCCGAGGGTCCTGGGATGGGGGATGAGGAGGGCCTCAGCTGCTCCCGGAGCCGCTCCCTCAACACGGGCCCAGGACACCTGGATCCGCACTGACGTTGGCCCTTGGGCGTCTCAGGACTCCTCGGTCAAGGCCGCCCAGAAGTATTGGACCTGAGGTGCCACCACAGGAGAGAGACTAGGTGGCAAGCTCTTTCTGCCCTCAGAGACCCCATGAATGTCCCCAACAGAGTGCTGGGGCTGGGGCTTGAAGGGGCTCAGGCACCTTTTCTTCTTGTGGCTCCCAGTTGTCACTCTCAGCTTCCACCATCCGGAGCCACCTCCGGCTGCTGCACTGGGAAGGACACACTCTTCTATTTACTGGAATAAAAAGTAGTGAGAAGGAAAGTCCTCAGCCCATAAATAAACCCCGGGATCTCTTGACGTGAACAGAAGGGAGCGGTGCCCATGCAGCAGCGCGGGCGGGTGCTCCCCCGCCAGCCAGTCCCGTGCTCACTCGCGCTGTCCGCTGGGCTCCTGTGGGTTTGGGGGGTCGGAGAAGCAGGTGCGCAGAGCTGAGCCCTGTATGTCCCCTCATCTCGCTGAGACCTCAGAGCGGCCCTGCTCAATGAGGCTGCGGGTGCAGGGTGCTGCCCACTCTGGGCCTCCCCGAAGCCCCAGGTGGGCAAGGGGGTCTCAGGGCGGCGGCAGCACGAAAGGAGAGGTGGGAGGAGGCTGGAGCCTCCGAGGCCACGCAAGGCCCTGAGCCCAGCCTGCTAGCCACTCTCCTATGAAGAGACCAGCATGTCAGAGAGGTGCGCAAGTCCCAGTGGCCCCCGGAGACCGTCCCTGTGGGATCAGGGCACTGAAGGGAATTCAAAGGAGGGAAACGTCCCTTTATAGCATCCTGGAACGCAGCGTCGAGCACCACCGAGTCCTCTCGCAGACTGTCCCCGGGAGAAGACAGAGTCCAGGGTGGGAAGGGCTTGTTCAGGGCACAAGGCCAAGCTGGAGACCTCGCTGCCTTTCCTGCACTGAGCCGTCTTCCCCAAGTCACTAGGCTCACCTTCACCTTCACCATTAAAACGAAGATGGGAAACATCTTTAGGTGGCCACAGGGGAGGGCATCCCAGAGTCAAATAAGCAGGGCGCCACCTTCCTTCAGGCGTGGTCTGGAGAGAGAAGCCCCCATCTCAGCAAGGCCCGTCCCTGCTGTTGTTCTGTCGGCCCCCTCGGGCCCACGACCCCCAGCTGGACCTCGGCATTCTCAGCAGTAGAGGACACCACAGGACATCAGAGAGAAGGGGCCAGCCTAGAGACAGCCTCGTGGAGGAAGGGCTTCCTGGGGGAGCTGGGTGCACGGGTTCGAATCCTCCCTCTACCCCCAGATGACCACATGAACTTGGACGGTGACTTCACCGCTGCGTGCCTCAGTTTCCTCATCTGTGATGGGGACGATGCGGGGCCTCTCTCCAAAGAGCGTTCAGAAGTGAACACACGCTTCCAGCACAGCCTGTCACAGGCATAGTCCGTGCCGGGGTTCATACGATGAGGCCCAGGGAAGCCCGGGGGCGGGGGACATCTGTCTCTGCCTCTGGGTGGCCCTGGTGCAGCCCTCCCAGGCAATGCTCGCCCTCTAAGGAGCCAGCTTATGTTCAAGAGCGTGGGGATGGGTCCGGTCACACCCTGTGGGGTGCAGCCCTGTCTGACTGGGAGCACTTGGTGTTCTCACCACAGGGACTCGAGCACAGCGGGAGGAGGAGCAAATGGGGAACCGGGAGGAGGGTCTCTGGGGTGAGGCGGGGGCTGCTGAGGAATGCGGGGGGAAGGAGTCTGCGCTGGGGAGCCACCGGCAGGCCGCAAGCCGGGATTGACATGATAAAAGGGGTGTTGGGAACGCTCTGTGCAGCTGTGGTTTTGGGATGGATAGGTAGTGGGAAGGTCTGCAGGGGAGGCAGGAAGCCGGCTGGGCGGCGGCCTGGGATGCTCCCTAGGAGCGGCACAGGGCTCCTCGGGTCACAATGACCCCGGGGCCCCAGTCAGCGCCAGCAGGTCAGGGCCCAGGCTGAGGGGCTGCATGGCCTCCGAGACCTGGCCTCCCCTTTGCCATGGGCAGCCTTGTCGGGGAGTCTCTGGAGGGCGTCCGGGGAGCTGAGCAAGCTGGACGCCTGCAGATTGATGAGGTGTGGGGGAAGCGGCTGGGTGGGGGTGTGAGGCAGGCCTGTCGCGGAGAGAGCGAGCAGAGGATGTCCTCCAGCCCCCGGCTGGACGGACACGCTGACCCTGTGTCCACCCCGCCGGCCGTGCAGCCAGCCTCAGGCTGCCTCCCTCAGCTCCTGAAGAGGCCACACCTGCTGCCTCGGTTTCTCTCAGATACCCTGGAAGGCGGGAGAAGGGCCACCAGAGCCTTAGACATGAGGGGGCTGTAGAATGTTCTGGAAATTCTGCACCAGGGTCAGGAGATGCATATGATCTGAAGGCAGATCCTCAGAGTCGGAGTGCGATTCCATTTGTGACGTTCAAAGGAATAAATGTGCACTTATGCCTCCACAGGTACATTTTATGCGCGGGGAGATGTCTAAACGACACCTCGTGGTGCTACCCTGGGGGAAGAGCTTTGACCTCCTGCTTTAGACCTTTCTGTATTGTCTCAATATCTTTTAATAAACATTTATTTTCCACTTAAGACCTTTTTTCAACGTTCAGGGTGATGGTAGGGGTGATGTCGGCTAGAGGAGGCGAGGCCTGCTCCATGCTGGTGGGTGATGGGCAGGCAGCTGCGAGGAGCAGAGGGGACTCAGGGCTCAGATCATTCTGGAATTTCAGACCATCTTTGTGCTGGGAGCTGGCCCACATGGATGAGCCCCAGGATGACACAGGTACATTCCAGGAGTGGGGAGGTGGGTTGGGGACTCTGGGGGAGGCTCCCAAAGGCAGTGGCATTGAAAGGTGGTGAGGTCTGAGCAGCTGGAAAGTGAGCGGAGGGGCAACTCGGGTCAGGCAGCTGCGATCCAGACCCTTGCTCTGCGGGCCAGTGGGGAGACCTTGAGCAGATTCGGCATTCAAATGTCAGATGGTCTCACTAGGGCCACGCTATGTTTTCACATGTGGTCGCCCCCAGAGCTGGAACTTGGCCCCCAAGACTTGAAAGCATCGCGAGGACAGCATAGGCAACATGCTGGGGAGGCTTCCCTAGCAAGCAGATGAGCACGGGGAGGCTGGTGGCGCCTGGCGAGGGCCCTAGGCAGCCTTGTGTCAAGGTCCATCCCTGCCCGGGCACCCAGCCAAAGCCAGCAGTCCTTGTACAGGCACTGTCCCTCTCAGGGGCTCCCAGGACTTCCATAAGCAGGACACCACTGCCCTAGGCCTGAGCTCTGAGTCTGCCCCCTGGGGCCATGAGAGATGGGACCATTCATGGAAAGACCATGCGTAAGTCAGGTCCCCTCCTGGGCCTCAGTTTCCCCTCTGTGACGTGGTGGGACGGGGGGAAGCTGAACCATTTTCATAGTCTGTGAAATGGAGCTGGTTCCCTGGACCAGTTTGTATCCTCATCCCCCGCACAGAGCCTGGTACACGTGGGGAACCCAGCTGGTTTGGGTGGGTGGGTGAGTTAGCTAGTTAACTAACAGACTCACCAGGAAACGACTAAGCAGGGTCGCGAGTTCTTGCTTCTCGGGGCCTTTGCACGCGGCTTGTTCTGCCAGAACCTTCTTCCTCCCTCACCACAAAGCATCCTGAACAAGGCCCGGGCTCTGGTCATTGCAGCACTAATGACCAGGACCCCAATCATGGAACCACTTTGACCGCACCTGTGAAATGGGGATGCTGAGGTCTGCCTGTTTCCTTCACCCTCATGTGCCCCCTGCGCCCCTCTCAGTCTGGTACCTGCGCAGCTTTCTGGTACCCTTAATGACATAATCTGCCCCAGGCCCTTCCTACCCGCCCCAGTGTCCGCCTCACTGGAGGGACAGACCACCTTGCCCTGGGGTCTGCCAGGCTGCACGCGGGCTGGGGCTCAGCCCCGTGAAGGTCTGATAAATGAATGGCTGAGAAGAGCATGCTGGGAAGAGCTTTGCAGACTGTGCCCTCGGGGGTTGCTATCCACCCCATCCCCAGTGTGACCTGTGACACACTTGAGAAGGAGGTGTCATGCTCACAAGGGACAATGAGCCACTTGCCTTCCTTGATGACAGTAACACCCTCTGGAGGATCCCCCTCCCCACAGCCAGGCTGCCTGATGGCTAATGGCCACGAAGCCAAACCGTGGGCCCAACTGATGGGGATGGGGCGCTCACAGGTCTGCCCCAACCCCCCCACCATGCCCCGTGCAGCACTCTCTGCCCAGTGACCTAAGGCTCGGGCACTCTGCAGTTCCAGAAGCAGCCATGTCCTCTGATTTGCTGCGGGTGCCAGACTTCCGAGACTAGAAGTATAGATCACACAGCTCGCCCCTTTCCCAGCCAAGAAAGCTGACACGGTACCGGCACTTGGCTTATTCTAGCAGAGCTTGGTCTGACCCAGCCCTGCCCTCCTGGGCCCTGCATTTGGGCGGGATGGATTAGGGGACTCAGAAGTTATTCTACCCTGCTGTTTGGGGCAGCTGTGGTTTCCAGAAAGGAGAGCTGAAGGTGTCCAGGAGAAGCCTTTCGGCTAGGCCCGCAGGGTGGGCTAGAGGAGCTCAGCCTGGCAGTGAGGCCTGGCTGGGAAGGACGGGGAGACAATAGGGTCTCAATTATCTAGTGTGGTTTTGCTTCCAAGCGCACCACCCCTGGCCCTCCTTGTTACAGGTGCCCCCTCCCCCACCCTCGGGAGCAGCTTCCCTCTCCCAGCGCCTAAGCCTCTAAGAATCTGCCTCACATCATCCCGGCCAGAGGAGGGAGGACATGCGCCCGGCTCCCCTGCCCTGGAGATGCAGCTGGGGGAGCTGAGACCGGGAGGCCCCACAGCGCCCACCCTGCTGGCTGCAACCCATTTTCTCTCTGCTCTGGGAGCCTCCCCACTTTCCTTATCCACTTTCCTGGGGCAGTTATGATGGTGGTGGCCCTGAGATACTTAGGCTGACAGCCTCGGGAAGGAGGCTGTCTCAGATGGGCATAGGATCCTGGCATAGGATCCTCCTCTCCACCAGCCTACAAGAGGAGTGGGGTGGTTGAGTCTTATTTTTCCAGATGAGGAAACTATTGCTCAGAGAGGTGAATGCACTCAACCAAGGCCACACAGCTCAGCGGGGTCAAGCTAGAAGATGCCGGCAGTCCCCAGAGCCAGTGGTGTGGCCAAGGCAGGTCTGTGGGCTGCCCCAGGCTGGCTGCAGCAGCAATACCAGGAAACTTGTGGGAAATACAGAGCCCCAGCCACCAATCGCCAGCTTGCACCAGGATCCTGCTGCTGTCGGTCTTGAGGGACTCAGGGGGGCCCAGGCCCGGTGCTTCTGCAAAGGGTTCCAGTCTATTGTGAGCTGCCGCCGCCGCCACTGCCCAGAGCCGTCTGCAATGTTGAAATCGTGACGCACTGTGGGAAGCAGGGGACAAAGAACAGAAAGAGCTCTGCGGAGTGTTGGCGGAGGCCGCGGATTGTCACTCTGTGCTTTCCGCGGCCACCTGACTTTTGTAGTTTCCAAATTGTCTTTGAAGAGTATGGTGGCTTTTATAAAGAGAAAGCGAGTCGCGGGAGCCCTGGACGGGGACCTTTCGGAGAGGGGCACGCACACACCTGAACCAGCGGGGGCTCCTGGGCAGGGCGCCGGGTCTCCCGCGCCCCGGTTTCCCGCTCTGTGGACTGGGGACAGGGAACCAGGTGTGGCCGGGAGACAAATCCCTCACTCCCCTCCTGCCCAGCCCCTGGCCCTGGACGCCCGGCTCCCCCGTGCCCAGTGGCAGCCTCCTCTGCAAGGCCACCCCAGAGCCCCGCAGGGCACGCCAGGCCCGGGCTTCCGCGGCCGTGGTGAGGCCCTTGTGCGGACGGGGAAACTGAGTCCGGGGTCGCCTCGGGGCCTGGCGGCGGGAGGGCGCGTGCGCGCGTCTGTGCGCCCTCCCTCCGCGGCGGCGCCCCGCTTAGCGAATGAGGGGGCATCATGTCACCATCTGTGTTTTCCAATAAAAGAAAATGAAAATTGCAGCGCATTAAAAATAGCTCAATTGGGATTCCGGGCGGGTGCGAGGCTCGCGCGGCAGACACCCAGCCCCTCTCCTCCCAGCCCCCGCCGCCGCCAAGGAGTCATCTGAGGCCAACGGCAGGAGACCCAGGAGGTGTCCCTGCTAGCACGAGGGCCGAGATGACCCCCAGGTCCAGCTCCTCAGCTCCCGGCTGATGGAGTCCCAGGCTCTTGGGCTCCCACGGAGACAGGAGATAGGCTCAGCCCTAGGGCTCTAGGCAGACTCTGCACGAGGACCCCAGGTGCCCAGGGCCCTAGCTGGAGGCCCCCGTCTGAGGTCACAGGACACTTCAGGCAGAGTGCAAGGGCCTTGAGCACGCAGGAGCCCTTCTGGGCCAGTGTCTTCCTCCGCACCCCAAGGATATTACTAGAGCCCAAGGGAGGAGGTGTGGCCTGCCGGCTTCCCAGCCGGCCCCTACCCTTCTCTGAACCCCAGGGTCCTAGTTCAGGATGACCTGGGAGTTTTCCCCTGAGGCTATGTCAGAGGACAGCATGAGACATCAGCAGGCGTTCAGCCTAGGGTCTGGCATGGATGGGACTCAACTGTGGTCATGACTGATCTGTTTGCGGTTTTCTATGAAATGGGAAGCTGATGGTGGTGCCGGAGGGAGCCCAGGTGCAGGCCAGGGCTTTGCACCTGCCACAACTGCTCCTCATGAGAATGGGGGCCTCTCTTCAGGAGCCTGGGAACCTCGACCGCCGAGGTGTCTCCTCCTCCCCACGGGTCCAGCTCTGCCTCAGCGCCCTGCACCTGTGGTCAGCTACCACGCAGAAGCCCCTGCAGCAGACGTGGAGGTACAGTTCCTGCCTCAAGGCCCTGAGAATGCTGGGCAGGGAGCGGCCAGATCCATACAGCCAGCCTGCAGCAGAGGTCCTCTGCCAGGATATGAGTGGCCTGGGAGTGGACAGGGCCTGTGGACCTACCTGGACCTTGGCCTGTACAAGCAGAAGCCAGACCACATCCTGCTGGACAGCCTTGGGCAAGTTGCTGCACTTCTCTGAGCCTCCGTTGTTCATCTGTAAAATGGGAATGATTTGTAGTTCCTACCTATTGGGAAGATGAGGTCTTGGGAAGGCACTAAGTCCATGATAGCCCTAAGAGGAGTCCACCCCCACCCTGCTGTCCCAGTCATCCAGAACAGAGACTGGCACAGGACCAGCATCTTCCTGCAGCAGCCCAGGCCTCCCCAGGAGGCCTCTCAGTAGTGGGGAGTGTGTGGGGCTGCTGGGATGGAGCCCGTGCCACAGTGCGAGAGATGGCACTTCTCATTAGGGATGCTGTATTAGTCTCCTGCTGCTGCTGTAACAAATTACCACAAATGTGATGGCTTAAAACAACACAGAATTATTATCTTGCAGCTCCGGAGGTGAGAGGTCTGGAACAGGTTTCAGGCAGCCACATCCCCTCCAAGGTTGAAGAGGAGAACCCATTTTCTAGCGTTTTCCAACTTTTGGGGCTTGTTGCTCCTTCCTCCCTCTTCAGAATGCCTCACTTCCACCTCTGTGTCCATGGTCACTGCTGCACCCTGACTGTCACCCTGCCTCCCTCTCATGAGGACCCTCCTGATGACATTGGGCTCACTAGGATAATCTGGGATCACTTCCCCGTGGCAAGATCCTTAATTCAGTCCTATCTGCAAAGTCTTTACATACCTGGCTACATAAGGTGATGCTCACAGGTCCTGGGCTTAGGACGCAGACATCTTGGGGAGCCATTGTTCTGTATCCCATAGACAAGAAAGCCAGACTGGGTCTCTGCCTTTCCTGGAGGCCCTGGCTGATGTTGATAATAAGCACATAATGTCTGTTTATTGAGGGACTGCTTTGTGCCCAGTTGTGTGGGAATTTGAGTCATAATAACAACAGTCAGCATTTTACTGAGCACTTACTATATCTGGGCACTGGCTCAGTGCTTTTCTTGTGCACGGTCTCGTTAATTGTCACAGTCACCTGCAGAGCAGGTACTTATGCCATTCCTCCATTCTGCAGCCCAGAAGTAGAAAGTGGTGATAGGTCTGGGGCCTCTGGGTTCCAATCTAGATGGCTGCTGGCCATACCCTCTGCCCCTCAGGAGCTATCCCAGGATAGGTGGCCTCCCTGGAGTTTGGAACCATGCCTGGGCTGCACCACCAGGCTCCTGCTCTGCTGCTTGTCACTCTGATGGTGCTGGGGTGCCGTCTTCAGCAGACATAGCTTCCTCGGCTGTGGATGGAAATGGGAGGGAGCTTGGGAGAGCAGGCAGGGGTGCTGAGGGTGGGTGCAGGTGCCTGGCACCGGGAGGGACTGGCCCAGGCTGTTGACTGGGCTGGGCGTGGGTGGGTGTGTGTCAGGCTGATTGTCCAGGTGGGTGGGGCCCGAAGCCTGAGGTTCCGGCCACAGGGCTGAGTGGTGGGCTCATGGGCTTGGTGCAGACCCTCTCCCTGGGCTGTCAGGAGGCTCTGGTACATTTACACCTCAGAAGCCACCTGTGAGCGCAGTCACCCTCTGCTCCAGCCCTGCAGCCCTTCCCTATCCCCTCTCCACCTCTCGTGGAGGTTTCTGGGACCCACCTCTGGGACTGTGCTACTCTGAATTCTAGGTGTGATCTTGGTCCAACTCCCAGGCCGCCTCCATCTTCCCTTCTCTACCTGGTGCTGTGACCTCCTTGCCCCCTCTTGCAGGACAGATGAGGAGCCCCCCCACCAGGCCTGAAACAGGGCAGGTGGGGGAGAGGCCAGGTACTGCAACGGGGCCTTCTGCAGACTCCTCAGTGGGAGGCTCAGCCAGGAGCCCTTGGAAACTCCCTGTTGCTGGCGTCCTGGATCAGGGCCCTCCTCCTCCCTGGAGAGCTCAGCCTAGCCAGCAGGAAATGGGACAGATAATTACAACTTTAAATAAGGCCTAGTGAGCGCTCCCTGCCAGGCCCGTCACAGGGGACTCTGAGCTTCGGAGGGAGGTGGTGGGAAGGGAGCCCCAGACGGTGCTCAGAATCCCAGCACTACCACTCTCTTCCTGGTGACTGAGGCAAGTCACCAGCCCTCTCTGAGCCTCGGTTTCCTCATCTGTTAAATGGAGATCTACGAGAAGTTTCCATCACATGCACACGGTGGCACCTGGTAGGCTCCGTGTGGCTGGGACGAGTATGATCATTTTCCCTATTAACGCACAGCTGCCGTCCGTCCCACCCACTCCAGAGCTCCCTTCTGTTGCTGTTCCTGGTCCTGTGGGCCTGTGGCAAGGGTGGTGACGACGATTGTGACAGCAGTGGTCCCCACAGGCCTCAGGCCCGGCTGAGAGCTTTGCATCAGACCCAGGAGTAGGTGCCCTTTGCTGCCCCCATTTCCCAGATGAAGTCACCGAGGCTCCAGAGCTGTGCAGGGAAGGAAGGGGTCAGGAGCGCCATCAGCCTGAGGGGACCGCCCACCACACACCTTAACCCCTTCTGAGAAGCACCTGTCCCTGCTGAACGGCCACCAGCGCACAGATGCTTGGGGTTCCAGATCCAATCTCCCAGTTATAGCAGGAATTCCTGAGCTGCTCAGCATCCGGGCTGCCCCAGGCTGCCACCTGGCGAGGAGGAGCCCCAGTGGGGCTGGGGGGCGGGGCTGGGCAGGGTGGGGCTGGGGTGTAAGGAGCTATGGCCTCAGCTCCCTGGGGACCTGCAGAGTGGTGCGGCCAATGGCTTGGGAAGACTTACCTCAAGGCCACCTGCTTGCCATCTGAGGTGGCCCCTCTGTGCCTGGGAGAGACTGCTGGTCACTCTGGATACCAGTGGCCTTCACATCCCACCTGGCACAGCACTGGAGGACGCCAGGCCCAATTCAAACGCTGAGCTAGGAAGGGTGTCAGGCATGCACTGCAGAAGGGCTGGGTGCAGGGGGGGGTGTGGGGACACTTCTCGGGGACATGCCCGCGCTGTCCTTAAAGGTGGGCAGGAGTTTCCAGTGAACACGGTGGACCCTCTGGACAGGGGTGCCGGGAGGCCAGCAGAGGGCCCGGCATGTGCAAGGGGCTTCTCTTCCCCCCAGTCCCTCGCTCACACTGGCCTGCGGGACAGCCCGTCCTTCCAGGCAGGGTTGGCTCACAGTGAGCAGACTGGCCTCAGGGCATGGAGGGGTGCCATTGGGATCACAGGGCCAGCCCCAGGGCCTTGCACGGCACACTGGTCCTGGGGGTCCCCTCAGGGCTGCAAGGAGGACACCGGTCCTTGCCCCTTTGAGACCCAGTTGGTTCCCAGGGCAGCACTGGCCCAGAGCCCGACCATCACAGGCAGCAAGCAATGCTGGAGGGGCCTCTCCAGATGGCCTGGCCTTCCCTGGAGGACCCTGCCTGACTTCACAGAATGAGTCTCTAGTGCAGTCAAGAAGCCTGCTCTGCTGAGCTCCTCCCTCCTCCAGCAGCTGGAAAAGCCCACCGCAGGTGACGTGCTGTCCTGGCACCTCCCAGACCTCCTCCTGACATTCTGAAGACTGCAAGGCATCCACCAGTGGGCTGGGAAGAACACAGACTGGCTATTTGGAGACCTCATCCCTGCCCACCCTGCTGCCTGGCAACAGCCTCCTCCCTCTGGATCAGACCATACCTGCTGCCTGCTTCTGCACTGCCACGTTCAGGCCTGTAAGCTCCCACTGCCCAACTTCACCATCTGCTTCAACCCTCACCTGAGACACTGGACATCCAAAACTTTCTTTGGGATGGTGGATGAGGTTCCATCACACAGCCCAGAAATGAAGACGGCCTTCCTCACCAACCTGCTACGGCTTGCGGGCATTTGCAACTAACGTGTCTTCACCAAACCTCAGTTTGCTTATCTGTAAAATGGGGATAATCCTGTCCTTTGAAGGGTTTAGGGGGACTTAGTGAACTCAGTGTGATCTTGGATGTCACCTACATGGCACAGTGCCAGGCAGGTAGTGGGTGCTGATAAGCGGTCGCCATGACGATGGAGATGCTGGCATTGGATGGTTTCCCTCACTTCCTGGCTGGTACGGGATGCCTGTCCCCTGTGTCTTCTCCACCCCAAGGGTCTCCTTCATTTCAAGCGCAGCTCCTTCTCAGGTCCTTCCTGGTGCCTTAGACCTTCTGTGGCTGGCAGGGCCTCTCGGGGCATCTGGTTGGTAGACAATGAACAGTAACTGTTGTGAGTTCACAGAACCTCTCGTGGAGGGGACAGAGGCGCTTACTGAACAACCCTACTAAGAAACAGCAGCGTGCAGGAGAAGGACTCAGCAGACCATCCTGCTTCACTGCCTGAGGGGCCAGGTACGACTGGCCAGAGAGCCTGGGAAGTCACACCGAGGAGGAATTGTGCCCCGCAGGGTCCTGTGACTGCACCTATGCTGCCAGCTGTAGAGGCAGACCTGGAGGGGAGCTATTCAGGTATTCTAGAAATGTCTCCTCTGAGGCAGCAGCCACTCCCAGAAAAAGGGAGAGATTTAGAGCCATCAGACCTGGCGTGGAATCTCTGCTCTGTTTTGAGCAGCTGTGTGGCTTAGGGTAGCTTCCTGTACCTCTCTGATCCCTTGGCTGCAATTTCCTCTTCCATAAAATGAACCCGTTACACAAGAGAAGGCCTGGAGGCCACCTACCTCCAAAGATCCCCTCTTGCCCTCAGGAAGAAGCCTCAGCTCTTCAAACAGGCAGTAGAGAATTTGGAGTCTGGAGTTCTCTCTCGTAGCTTCCAGAAGGGGCCTTGCTCACCCTTCCCTCCTGGCCCCTGTACAAGCCATCCCCTCTGCCCTGGGCACCCTTTCTCTATCTCGGCTCTTCCCCTTTCTCTCTTTTCTGTGGCCTGGCTGTCTCCTACATGAGATTTGGGGTTCAGGCCAGGTGTCACTCATTCAGGAAGACGCCGCTGATGCCTGGGCAGGGCTAGGGTCCCTCCTGTGCTGCGAGACTGTATGTGGATGTGCCTGGGATCCCCCTCTGGAGGGAGACGGGGAATGGTGGGGGCGGGGCTCCAGTTCTTATTCGCTGGCCCCTCCGTGGGGAGGGGTGGGCTGCAGCCATGTCCACACCTAGATCTGGAGACAGGTCTGCCAGCCCGGGAACAGGCTGCCTGGAGGCAGAGGGAAGCCAGCTTCGGCTGCAGGACGGGATCCAGGACTCCAGGCTGAGCAAGGGGCCAACTCCAAGAGTTAGCCATGGCACCTAGAAAGCCCTTGGACTTGCAGAGTGGGAACTGGAAAGGGTTTCGCCTGTGCTCCAGACCAGCCAGCATCTTGAGTGACAGTGTCCACTTTGATTCTCTAGGACTCGGCATGGGGCCAGCACATAGTAGGTGTCTGACAAATGCAATCTGGCTGGATGGGAGAAGTGGAAAGCAAATGCACAGAGCTATAAACGGGGGAGACGACGGAGGAGAGGCCAGCGAGTGGGCAGGTGGGGCGGTGCATAGAAAGGAGGGGGGGATGGATGATAGATGGAGGAGGGAGGGGTGGCGGTGAGTGGTGAGTGGATGGATGGATGGATGGGTGGATGGATGGATGGATGGGTGGATGGATGGATGGGTGGATGGATGGGTGGATGGGTGGATGGATGGGTGGATGGGTGGATGGGTGGATGGATGGATGG